>JAGDQP010011963.1:0-51570 GCA_022664845.1 Lepisma saccharinum
TGACGAGTAAAACTTGGTGGGACACGCAGGAGTATTGGAAGTTGGCGCGAGGAACTAGGCTCATCCATATTCCATTTCACCACTTTTTAAGGTTGAAGGAGTTGACTGGACAGTTTGCACCCCTCGTGCTTTTGCTCGTATTTCGCAGCTTTTTACACTTGTGTAATGTATATACTCGCTTCGCCTCATTGGGGCGCTGCCCCCAGAATTCCAAGATGGCCTCGCTGGGGCGCACCCCTTTATCGCAATCAGGCTCCAGCTGGGAACTGTACCCTAGTAGGGGAGCCGAGCCGAATTTATTCTAACCTACTCGTAATGGTACACCTTCATACCAAATTTCGTTTCTCTAGCTTCAGTCGTTATAAAGTGGGGCTTAGGCGGGCATTTTGGATAAAAGATGGACACATTTTTAACGTTTTCTTATATTTTCGAGACATACTCGTGATGATACACTGTCATACCAAATTTCATTTCTCTATCTCGAACGATGTGAAAAATGGTATTTCAGCTGCCATTTTGAATCAAAGATGGTGAATTTTTTAAAACGTTGTTATGTTTTCCTAAACTACTCTTGATAATACATCATTATGCCAAATTTCGTATCTCTGGCTCAAGCAGTTGGAAAATGGATTTATGACGCCCGCCATTTTGGATCCAAGATGGCGTCTTTAGAGATATTTTGTAATATTTTCATAATCTACTAATAATGTTGTACTGTCAAACTAAATTTTATTATTCTAGCGGCAGCCGTTTAGGCTGTGTATTCTTTAAAAGTTTAGGGTTGTCGGCCATTTTGAATCCAAAATGGCGACTTTTTCAAATTTTTAAAAAGTTTTCTTAATTTGGTATCAATGATGTAGTTTCATACCAAATTTCACTGTTCTATCTTTTGTCGTTTAGGCTGTGTATTGTTTGAAATTTTAGGTTTGGCGGCCATTTTGAATCCAAGATGGCGACCTTTTCAAAATGTCGGAATTTTTACTTTAGCTACTTATCATCCTCTACCTTCATACCAAATTTCATGTTTCTAGCTTACTCCAAACACCCTAAACAATATGATGAGTGAGTCAATCAGTGAGTGAGTGAGTGAGTGAGTGAGTCAGTTAGTCTAAAATGTGCAATTTCAGGGGTCCACAACTAAAACATAGTTTGAGATACGAATATGAAATTTTGTACATCTGCACATGTTTACCATATCTCCTTAACGGCAAAAGCTCATATTCCTATCTTTAACATCTTTTTTCTTACGGGGCCCCCAAATCGTCGATTTTGCCATAAACTCTTGTTCCTGTATAACATGCTTCTGGCAGTGCTGATGTTTTCTGACGTGAAGAACTTGGCTCATGCACTGCCGTGCATGTTGATATCGATAATACAATTAGTAGCAGCATAAAGATAAAATGAATGGTATGTGCGGTAACTAGTAGCAGCATAAAATGTAGGAAGAAAGTAGGAGAATTCCATTCTATACCACTTCTACTTTCACTCGGCTATTCTTTTAAAAGCGAAAAACTTTTTGTTTTCTAGATGCCTAGATTCCTCTATTCTAGTTGAGTTAGTAATGTATTTGGAAATCATTTGATTTCATCGAACGAGGTAAGTTCGTTTCCATCTGTTGCGCGTTCTCTGTACTTAGATGCTGAACATTATGAAGGCTAGTTTTAAGAAAATTCACCATTGCATTTCGATTCATTTAGAAACCTCTACCTCTCGAGCTGCAGTATTTTATGTATAAAACACTTTAAAATTCTGAATAATTTTGTTATATGTTGCAACAGCTCAGAACAATTAGTGTTCCAGCATTATTCTAGTGTTATTAAACATTACTCTGTGTGTTTTAAGATATCGACGCCTGAGAATTGTATTGTCGTATTTTCGTAGGAATTGCTATGAAGATACGACAATACAATCCTCAGGCGTCGATATGTAAATGCATTTATAAATATGAAACTTTATCTTAATGATTTGTGAATGACGTATTGCGTGTTCTCTTTGAAAGAAACTAACATTAGGGAAATAATATAGTAAAGTACTTCATAATCCATAACGCTATAGGTAATTGAAGTATTTTTAAAGTGAAATTAACGAATTTGAAAATTACTATATTTTCGGCTGTTTACAGTCACGTCAAACCTGTGTTTTTCAGTAAATATCAAGTTCGTTCTGATCATTACAACAAGTTGAAACCCATTTTAAAGGTTAGGTCATATTTTGTCATATTTAAGGAATTTATATGTTATGAAATCTATCTCCTGATAAAGATTTGTGAAAAATGATTAAACGAAGATTTTAATTTCTTATATCGCGCTCCTCAGTCATAAACATGGCTGAAGGATGGAAGTGATGGAAGTTGGTCAGAGACTTTCAAAGGTGGACTTGAAGGGCAATCAGAATAGGTCTTATAATGAAACTATGGAGATTATTAACAAAAGAACATTATTGTTGCATAAATTGTACTTTGGAGAGTGCAATTTAAATGTACACTAATAGAGAAAAGAGGAAGAAGTCATTAATAATATGGAAGAAATATCACTTGTTTTGTTACATCTTTAGCACTAAATGTGTTATTTCCTTTTTATTACAGTGCAGAAAATAGTAACATTTTACCCCATGTCGTTGATTTCTGTAACACCCAAGAATTTTTTGTATTAACAAGATTCATTTATTGGTTAATGTAAGAAGTGCTGCTCTTAATTTCTGGCCTTTATGTGTGACATGCACTTTCAAAATATTTTCGGTCAGTTTACCTTTGAAACAAATAATATCTCAAATGGAAAAGTTTTAAAGGGGTATAAGGTAAAGGTGTTCCCTGTACGATCCGAAAGCGTAGTGAACATATTGCCGACCTATGGCACGAACTAAGGTAGGAATGTCAGTTCCATGCCCGACCGCCTTTACCTCCCAAGGTGGTCAGAAGTGTCAAGTACACGTTGGTACTCAATGTGATAGGAGGCTGAATGTAAATCAGAGCGTGGGAGTACTGAAGAAAGTCTCTACCTTCTTGAACCCAGACCGCCCGATTCGAAGTCATACACGCTACCGGTCTGTGCTATGGCAACTCCAAGAGCATAAAAAAATTACAAATATCAATAAGTCATGTCAAGGACCCATCACGAAGGATATGTTTATAGAATAAAGAGAACACACTTTTCTTCTGCACTGATTGAATGTTCGATTCACACACGCTTACAGTAAGTGACTACACCTTTCAGCAACTACCATGGTCACTTAAATGACTTATTTGTCAAGATTAAAAGATAAAATTCAGCAGTGAAACGTTTTATCTTTCGTGAAGCAGTTATTTTTATTAATAGGTGGGTGTTAATATTCTATTAGTTTTGAAACCAAATAACACCACCACGAAGATCCTTATCCAGCAAAATCATGAATATACATAATGTGATACGCATGATCAGCACCTGGCAATATTGTTCTGGATACAATGAAGATAGGAACTTGAAAACACACAGGATTTGAAAAGAAGAAGAAGAAGAAGAAAGAGAAGAAGAAGGATCTAGAAGAAAATTATATTCACGATTTGTTAATTATAAACCTTGTGAACGGTTAGAAAGATAGATAAGGTTTACTCTATTGTATAATTGAGGATCTGCTCAACGTGAATACGGAAACTCAGATGTGATGTTCGTGTGTGTGAGTTAAACAACGATATATTTCTTTTTTTTAAAAAAAAAAAAACGAAGGGAAGGTATTGTTAATAAAAAGAAAAAGAACAATGTTTTAAGAGCATAACAAAATAAGATGGGATGAGTTTTATAATATCAGGCTTCTGACTCATCTCTCATGAGTAATAAAACGAAAATATTACTTCGTGCTTTACTTGTTAGTGTACACTAACGTATGAACACGGGAAGGTCATAAAGCTAACTGGAATATATTCTGCTTCATTGTTTTTTAATACGAAAGGTGTGCATCAGATAACCTCCCTTAACAATACAAGTATTTCATTGGTGGTAGGTTCTCTTGGATTTTGTCTGTGTTAAGATGCATCCTCCCTCTTGCATTGTTTTCTCTGTATTGTATTTTTGTATTTTTTTCAGTTTTTTTTCAATTACTCACGTGGAAATGTTTTTTCTTTTCAAGTTTTCATAAGTGGTAATTTATTGGTTAAAAAACGTACAAGTTAGTTTATGTAGCAGCTCTGTTTATAATAAATTCAATTCACTTACAAGGGATACAGTGACGGCTAGGAAGAAAGAAGGATGTCCTAAATAATTCAAAAATGGTCTATCATAAGTAAATATACAGAATAAATAAAGTTATTGTCTTTAAAAGACTCGTGGGTTATTCTTATTATCTGTTATGATTAACACACCTAGTTAGAATAGCTACAAATATTGTTAATGTGGAGTGTAGGGAGTCAGGTACAATTACTATCAACAAACACTTAAGGAGAAGAGGGACTTGGCTACTGCAGCCTACAAAATAAGCTTTCAATTTAACATGGATATCAAACATTTCTACGAATATCATGGTTGTATGTGCTTACTTCGAAAAAATGACTCAATAGCGCCTTAAACACAATACGTAGCATAGTAATAGTAAATAACTAAGGACCCCATGACGTATTTTTTCTTAGAAATAAAGGATGTTTTAGTAGTCCATGTAACAAACTTTCTTATGGAACTTTTCATTATAATAATCCTTATTTCTAAACAGAAAATAGCACGCATGGTTTTCACTTAAGTACCTTCATAAATCCACGAAATTTGTTGAAGGGGCTATTGAGTCATTTTTTCGAAGGAATCACATGAAACTACGATATTCATAGAAATGTGTTAAAACTCATGTTAAATTGGACACTTATTTTTCAGCGGGACGGGCGTAAGCCATAGTGCTGTTACCGCTCATTAAATTCATTTTATCTTACTTATTTTGCCGGCCGCCGTAGCCAAGTCCTTCTCCCTCCAAGTCTCTGTGTTTCATACTAATTGTAAAACTTCGTGATACTTTCTTCTTAGAAATTGTAACTAAAATTAATGCTTAGAAGCCAAAGAATCGGCATAAAATATACAGAATATTGTTTACGAACGATATGTTATTATAGGCAGAGTTATTTTTTAAAAAACTACCTTGTTATCTTAAAAGTAGTTCAGGTTATAAACTAATATTGAAACGAGTTAAGAGCAAACCCAGTTGTTTTACCTGAATCTCACTTTCAATCGTTTTTTTGTCTTTTGTTGAAGCCGTTTACGACTTCTTACACCTGCGAATTTCTTTAGTGCACTTTTAAAAACTTACAGTGAGTAATAATAATAATGACCATAGAATCAATGTTATTTCTAAGAACAACAATTTGTTTTTGCTTGGACCATACACATAAAAGAACCATATATTTTCTCATAGTATGACAGTGGATAATTACCAATGTTGCCAATATATAGATGTATCAGCGCCAAATTTCAGCAATTCATATGTCTATTCCAGAAGCTAAAGGATACAAGTCACATTGACGAATAAAATAAGTTCGTGGTAAACTTTTATATGTATTGTATAACCCAAAATATAAGTGTCACAAATTTGTCGTATTTTGTTTATGGACACTTTAAGATCCAATGTTCCATTGTACAAAATATGACCATTTCGTGTCACACATATTTTTGGGTTATATAAGTAAAATAAGGTAAACGCTCCAAGTAATGGACAGTGCACCAGTAAATGGACACTTGAAGAGAAATGTTGTAAAATACGATTTTACTAAGGGCGGTATTCGTTTCACCTACATGGGATGTTCTGATGCCACTGAGGATTATTCGCTCGTCACTGCTTTCATCTGATATTTCTGACATGATGTTGATGTTAGGTCCATGGTTGCACCTACTCTTCCATGCATTCTGTTAAGCAAGTGATTAAGGTGAGAACTTTCGTTTGTTATTCATCGAATTACAATAGTCATTACTTTTGTTGTTCTTCACAGAATGTCTTGGTTTCGAGTATTTAAATGACCAAACCAATTATACATTAGATCTGTTATGCAAAAGCAGGGAGTGTCCATTACCGGTACGGCAAAGTCAGCTTTTGTTCAGTTATGAACACTCACTATTCATTACTAAGTTGAAATCAAAACCCTTGATTGATTGAGTTGTTATTAACGTCCTAAGCAAGTTGGTGAGCTTCTAAGGACGAGACTTACAGTTTTGGTAAAGTGGGCTCTGAACCACTGTCCAACAGCTTTCAGCGGAAATTAAAATCATGAACACGCTCGCAGAAAATGAGAGCGCTAAACTCTCCGCAACTCCGAGGGCGAATTCATAACTCTGTTAGTTGTTTTATTTCAACTTGGGGAAGATTATTTAACTCTTCATGATCATAAGTTTGCCATGAATTTTTGTTTGTCCCACTTTTTCAATGATGGATGCTGGATGCCCATTAATGAAATTATTACTTTTAATATTGGACAAATTAGAATTTTCGTTTTTATGGTCAGGCTCAGTAACAAGGAATTTATGGCTTAGGCCGGAATAGGGTAGGGGAAAAGAAGCAGGAAGGAATCGGAGAAGTTTAAGTTGAAAGTACCATTAAGGCTGTTATGACTGAAGAAAAAACGTTAAAACCTCAATAAAGAAGCTCGATAGCCGTTTTCGAACCTAGGACCTTCCGAATGATCACTCAGTGGAATTCCATGAAACAATAAGTTAATCGAAGAACAGCATTAAACATATAATCGTGTTTAATACTTATACTCGAAACATTAGCAATCATTATTTAAATTATTTTGAGTTATACAGTAGCTATGCCCTTACTGGAACATCCAGGTTTTTCCGTGCCCATTACTGGTACAAAAGCAGTGTTAGAGAAAAAGCGTTATTTCCTCTCAAATAGTGTATGATGATGAAAGTAATGGGTAGACACTACTAGAAGAAAGCATGGAGAACGTGTAGCATTCTTATTTGATCATTCTTATTTTAAACTGTATTTGAGTTAAAACGGTGAAAAGTGTCCTTATAAGTATCCATTACTGGTGCGTTTCCCTTGTTACTTCGAACTTGTTTTCCGATTGAGCCAAAGATGCCAAAGGACCTTAAAATAAAATTCAAATTCAAAATTCGAATGTTTTCCTTATTCGTCAATGTCACTTATGTCACTTTAGCTTCTGGAGTCGACATATATGTGAATGCAGTGATTAGTGTGACATTTCAAATTATGTATCTGTGTGTAATTTAAATTAAAGAAAATGTTGCTCGCAGACAGTGCTTTGTCACGAGTTCTCACAACCTTTCATTATTTTCACAAAATGTGTCTTTATAGTACAAATGTCGCATTGTGTCCAAGTTTCTACGCAATCATAAATGGTTGTATTTTAGCTTTGCAGAGTGGACTCATCTGGCTCATAGACAACTAACAGAAAACTCTCCCTCTATGGCTTAAGAAACTCGCAAGTTCATCGCCGCAGTAACAAACGTTCTCTATAGGATCCTACCCTGAGCAAGATCAAGCCCGTTTTCATCACAAAGACCTACTTTTCAAAGATCTCGCCTAATATTATGCTCCCACTGTCATCTAGGTCTTCCCAAAGGTTTCTTTCCGCCTTATGAACCACGATGGAATATAATCTTCGTTTCTTCCCTATCTGAGCTACATACCCTGCCCACCTTAGTCGTCGCGATTTCATTATTCTTACAACATCGGGGAAGTCGTAAAGTCCGTGAAGTTCTTTATTATGCAGTCTCCTCCATTCCACAGTCACCTCGTCCCGTTTCGGCCCCAGTGTCTTTCTCAAGGCCTTATTTTCAAGCACTCGTAATTTATGTTCATCTGCTAGGGTCGTATTCCAACTTTCGCAACCGTAAAGTATTACCGGCAGAATAAACGTTTTATATATTTTCAATTTCCTTGATATTAATCGCGATGTTAAAAGTTTTTGGAGTGAATAGAAACATGCGTTGCCCAATGTTAAGCGACTTTTTATTTCTTCCATTATCTCGTTTTTGTTTGTTACGTGTGCTCCCAAGTATTTAAATTTATTTACTTTCTCTATGACCTCATTCTTTATTGTTATGTATCTGTTTCCGATATTCCTTGTGTTTCAGCTTGTTATTATGTATTTCGTTTTATCTATATTTGCCTGTAGATCTATCTCATCGCACGCTTCTACTAAGACATTAGTGTTGCTTTGGAGTGCATCTATGTATTCCCCTATTAAATCTACATCATCCGCATACACGAACAGTTGATTCAAGCCACTCAATGTTAGTCCAGTTTTGTCCCATTTATTTTTCAAAATCGCATATTCTAACGCAAGGTAAAACAGTTGTGGTGACAAGACATCACTTTGTTTCAATCCGTTGCGAATTTTGAAATTATCTGACATATTATTACCTACCCGTACTCTGCTTATGGGGTCGCTGAAACACATTTTCACTAGTCGAACAAGTTTTAGTTTTTCGGAATTCCAAAATTACAATTTTTCTCGGAATTATGTTATCAAATGAGGAGAGAAATCTGAGCTTTCAATTAGATGTTGTCAACATGGAAATCAGAACAAGTATTTTGTTAAGTGGTGGAAAAATATCTAAAGTTGTTCATGTATTTTAGTCGTATTATAGTGAAGTCATAAAGTTTTACATTTTAATTTCGATTATTATGGTTTTATATCTTAATTAGAATGTACTAGGCATCTTTCCCCCAAATGAGTGGGCATCTTTAACTAATATGTTGGGTAAGATGCCTATTTTCAGAGATCAGTTTGAAGGTCCATATATCCCTTATATATACATTTATTTGATATACTTCCGTCATTTATGAGCACGAATGTTCAATAAATATTTTTTGTAAAATTTTGCTTTTCTCTTTGTTTTAATTACTCCACAATGACTCCTAGACCAAAATGTGTTGGATCTTCCCTCAATTCACTATATATCACCGCTGTGTCCGTCTACCTACAAATTTTACCTCAGGTAGCATTTGGGCTACGAAGTTGGTTGAGGTATCATTGCAAAGATCTCGGCAAGACGAGGTCAAAGCCATACAGATCGTTTCTGTCTGTCTGTCTCTCAATCAGTCAAGAAGTATCAGCTCCGGAACGACAAGCTCAGATAAGACTACGAAGCTAGTTGAGGTGCTACTAGAAAGAACTAGGAAACGAATTCAAAGCTACACAGATCAGATATGTCTGTTTGCTTGTCCGTCGATAGCTTTCAATTCGTGAACTATATGGCTACAAAGGTGGTTCAGGTGTCATTGGAAAGGTCTTGTCGAAACGAATTCAAAGTTGCATAGATAAGGTATGTCTCTCTGTGCGGCCTTCGACAAGTTTCAACTGAAAAACTGCTATCTCAGAAACTACTAGGGTTATGAAGGTGTGACTGAGGTTACGTTAGAAAGGTCAGGACGTGGTGAGTTCAAAGAATGTATGTCCCTTAGATCACACATGTTCGTCCGTCGGTAAATTTAAACTCAGGAACTAGTAGGGTTACGAAGGTGGTGGAAGTGTAGTTAAAAAATTCTCCGTGAAACTTTATCAACGGTACATAGATCACCCAAATTGTATACTCGCTACTGACCCCTAATGGTAACACGTGTTCACAGTCCTTTGACTGGGCGCCATCTTGCGTGTTTTCATGTATAGCAGTGAAACTTACTACGTACTTTAATGAAAATGGTCGTTAAAAACATTAATTCGAAAAAGATGAAGACATTGCTAGAACATTATAGAAAATTTTCATATAGAAAATTGTTCTAGTGAAATATTAATAATGAATCATTTTATTGGAGATATTGCATCATCTTAATTGTACACAAGTGTTACGATAATTTTATCCACATATGCTCCGATATTATTAATCACATTTGAATTTTTCCTTTATTATTTTCCAAATCTTTACATTTATTTAAAATAGTTTTAGTAGTACTTTGTTCAGTCCCACCAGACATTTTTACTGGACCGATCTGTATATCTGGACCAGAGTTATTCCGCGTCGTTCACTTCTCAGTGTTGCAAACCAATTTTTCAAATTCAATTTTTCAATTTGCTTTCACACATTTTGTCGTATCCGCACCAGAGTTGGGATACACATTATTCGTCACAATAGTAACGTTCCCCAACCTCCCGGTTGTCAGTGTTGCCTATTTATTTTAATATTAAACTTGTATAAATGTCTTTATTAATACCAATATACACGCGCACATTGATTTACACTACGTGCACATACACATAAGGAACTTGAAGAGGTTATAGAGGTACTCCGGGCGACAAAGTTATTAGTGTTGCCAACCAATTCAAAAATTAACATTTCAAATTCCTTCCATATCATTAGACGTATCCGGGATAAATTTCACATTTAGGTACTGAAACAGATCAGAGAGATCCGTAGGCCTATTCCGGACGACGTGTTGTCAGTGTTTCCAACACATTTTAAAATTTTAATCTTTCAAATTCCTTCCATACCGTTGTGCGTATCAGCCCCAAACTTTGCACGTAGGTACTGCGACATATAAGATAGGTACTCCGGATGACGTAGTTGTCAGTGTTGCCAATACATTTTGAAACGTCTTCCATGGCGTTGGACGTATCAGAACCAAACTTAGCGTTTAGCAAATTGGAAGTACCACAGATAAGGCAAGTACTCCAGAAACCACAGTTATCAGTGTTGCCAACTAACTTCAGAAATTTATTATTTTTAATTGTTTCTGTGCCATTAGTAGTATCTTCACCAAACCTGGCATAATCAATTTTGGCACAATAGAAAGAAATTGTGGATGTTCCTATTCCTAGCACCTTTATTGCCACATAATGACGTAAAATGTGTATGGTATAGTAGTCTCCATTAGTTTGCCATAACACGTGAACGTAAAGGACTAACATTTTATATTCAACGCATTGTATGTTCCTACGATGTTCCACTTAATGTAGTTTTGCATTTAAGAAATTTATGTTTGTGTAGGCTGTCTTGAGTGCGCGATTATCGACTATACTATCTATAATAATCAGTCAGTATACAATTCTCTGTTAGTAAAAGGACTCTTTCGATAGATTAATTAAACTATTTCGGAGAACACTGAATTGTGGAACACCCTCTATATCATTTTAAGTAAGTTATAGCTTTTTATTTCTGATAAAAAACTATAAAATTGCTGCAAAAAGACGTTCCATAGATGTCGCTACCAGTTCTAAAAGTTAACGTCTTGTGGAAACAACATGTTTTCTAGCACAATACGTATCTAAACAACACATGTTGACAAAAAATATTGTGTTTTCGCAAGAACAGAGTGAAATAATTGATATGTTTTTAAAAAGAAAACTGAGATCAAAATAAATTATCTCTTCAAATAATATATTTAAAGTTTTCTCTATTTATATATTTAGTAGTTATTCGTATGTACAGTTAGAGTGAATAATGTACAAACCAGTTTTTGGTAATCCAACTCAAGGTCATTGTGGTTTTGGGCGTTGGATTTTATAATCCAAAGTAATTTGATAATGTAACGAACTGATAGAAAACCTAAAATAACTTTCGATCACTCCTTGTAGTACGTACAGTCGCTTACAATAATAAATGAAGGTTGGAGTTGTAAGAAATAACTAGCTCTTGGAAATAACTAGTTGTAAAGTTGGAGCTCTTTTAGTTAAACAACTACTAATAGTTAAACAACAAACATGACAGTACAAATATGTGCCAAAACATAACATGCCAGGATATTCCTCCATTTGGAGAAATACAATTTTAGTAGTTGAGCATCATTTACAGAACTACGAGATTGATAGGCAGAAATTTCATTCACATTAAGTTCTAAGAGATAGGAATAAATGCCCAGAAAAAAGGAAAATAACAATATGGACATTCATATTAATGTGTATGACATTCATTTATTTTTGAAATTATTTGGATTAAGCATCTTTGGTTTTTGGAGTTTATTTATATTTAAAAAAAATATAAAAATGGAAAATTATACTTTTTGAAAAATTGTTTGATTATTTTGTTATCAGGTTTGGTGTGTTTTGTAAGTTGCGAGAGATATAAGTCTTTATTTTTAACTCTGCTGGTTTTCATTTGTCGATTGTTTCCGAGCTGACGTGGAATAACTCGAAGAGCGGTCTCTTGACTGTTGTGTGAATCCTTGATAGGTTGGCATAAAATTGATGTTCCTCGGTGGAACTGAACTTGCTTCAATTCGCGTGTGTGTGGATTTGTACAGCGAGAAAGTGGATGTCGTCTTCAAAATGGTGTTGAATACGTCAAATGGAGCGACTTGTTGACTTTCTGGAATTGACTTTTCTGTTCGCTACGGATTGTGAGTTCTTCTTCGAATTTAAAAATGTTTTTTTTTTCATTAATTAACGGCAATCAAAAATAAGTAAACTAACTAAAGTAATTAGTTGAATTCAATTCGGTGAAGTTAAAATTGAACGGTTTGAGGTCGGTAACTATTCGTAGATAAAAAAGCAATGAAGAATTAATTTAGCATTTTAAAATTACAGCTTATTAAGGCAATAATTCAGCTTAGTTAAAAATTGTTAATAATTGGAAGTTTCCTTTTAACGAGTTAGTTTTAAAAAAATATTAGTAATCTTTCTCTTGAAGTGTTGTGGATTTGATTGGATAACCTTTTCAATTAGGGTAATAATAATCTAAATTTGTTGTCTTTTTCTCTAGTGAAAGAAAGTAATTTATTTTGCGAATTCGGGTAACTATTGTTAAAAGTTTTTGAAACTAATGTTACTTGCCACGTGGCACAATTTGTTCTGTTGCACGGGAGGCTATTGACTAAGACATATACTAAGGAAACTTCAAACGAAGTTAATCGGAACTTAATACTTTTGAATTTAAAAGTTCTCTAAAACTCGTTAATATTGTTATTTGGAAATTGTTAATCGTTTGGGAGTTTAAAACGTGGAGCAAAATTTGAATTACAATGAATTGTAAAATTCGTAAAATTTGCTTAGTAGAATGTGTTACTATTTCCGAAGAAATCTGCTAATTCAGTGTCATTAGTAGAGTGGTGACACTTTGTCAACCTTCGTTAATCACGGTTCGTTGATTTCATCGTGGCTGACTGATTTTCAGAAGGATAAATAAAGGCTGAATAAATTTCCTGTTAAATTTAAATTCATTTATGAGAGATAATATCGAAATAAACTGAATTGGATTGTGACAACCTTAAAGGTCAAGGTGAAAACTAGGTTCGTTGACTGGACTGCTTGGTCTTTGGTTCAATTGTTTTTTTCTGTTGTTCACGAATATTGGCTTGGCAAAGTACACCGTGGATTTGGTAAACTTTTTGTCTCTGAGCTTTCCTTATTGTTGCAAAATGGTAAGTGTTAACTTTTCTTTCTTTGTAGTTGTGAGTTGATGTGCGGATTGTTCGGCTTTCACGAATTGACGTTGCTTTCGTTGTTGAATCCTAATTGTTTCGTTCTTTATTGAATTAATTTTCGCTCTACTTCGTTGTGAGTCGGTTGTGTTTTTATTAGAAATCGGACTAATGGTCTCTTGCAAATTAAATATTTATAAATTTAATCTTTGAATTTTTGATTCGGCATTATGCGAATTGTGATTTGCACTTATAAAAGAGAAATAATTATTAAAATTAATCAGTAAATTCTTGGTGGAAGTATAAAATCTTCGATGTGTTTTGTTTTGTTTAAGCAATTTTAATTTGTAATTGAATCGATAGTTGTTCATTAATTGCGAATTAACTTTATATTAATATAAGATCAAAATAGAGTTGTGTTTGCTTTGATTCTACTTTTCGATTTTTCAGTCTCAACTTTGCCTATTACATACAAATTTTCTTTTTGGAGGAGTCAAATCTGTCCGGTGTAGAGCGCTACTTATTCAAATTTATTTTGGTAGCTTCTCCTTTTTCATTCCAAATTGGTGATTTACTGTTGATATTTTTCAATCCCTGCTTGTTATGAAAGGTGAGAGGTATTACAGAAAATTTACACAACAGTCCAACAGTTGTAATAGATATTAGAGAATTCGATTGTGAGTGATTTCTCTTCGAAACTTTATTTTCTTAGGATTATTCAGCGTAAACGAAATCATTGTACTTCAAATGATAGTATATTATGAATTGTGAATTTCGGAATGGAGATTGGTGGTAATAATTCTTGAAAAAGGATATAACTCTGTATTTACTAAACTTTTCTATGGTAGTCGTCTGCGTTTATCTTCTGTAGCTAGATGTTGTGGAGAATCTGCTCGTGGTCGCCCAGGCTTTTGAAAAGCGCCGCAGCGATCATAAGCGGATACCTCTACAATCTTCTGAGTTTTGCCCACATTGCCAGGTAGACTTGGGGCACTGTTAATTTTAGTTATACTGAATTTACCAAGGAGAAAACAAGTAAAGAACCCAACACGACCCGTGAGCAGTGTTCGATTTACTATAATTTACGATTTGCTAAAATATCAAGATTTTATTCCTTGTTGGGATGATATTCGGAACCAACAACCGGGGATCAAATTCTCAAGCACCAGGGAAATTCTCCAGCATCCCTCCCGACAAATCGAACACTACCTGTGAGATTTGATCTAATTGGAGTCTGTAAACTGAGACCAGGCAGCAGCAACATAAGGACCATACGGACTATTATTGTGATATCAACGGAGGAAGAAGATCCATTACAAGCCGCAACTAGGATTTTATTTGGAGAGGGTCCCAAATCATTAGTAATGAATATCATATTTGTACCAAAATTTGTGAATTATATATCAAAGGTGCCATTATTATGGATGAAAATAACAAGACATTCTGCTGGTGTGACATTAAAATATATTTTCAGAGTATTTTAAATTATTTGTTTTCTAAAACCACTCCAATATATTTTCAAATCATGATTTAACTTTTGATATATTTTTTTGTGTTTACATAAGTTAAATATTTGTTTTGCAAAAGCAGGAGTAAATCATGATACTAGTAAAATAAGAATGAACATTGTTAACACTATATTTTCTGTTTTACCTCAAAATGTAATCTACCAGCATGCGCTAAGAAAGTACTGCCTCAACAAAAATATGTTACAATGTAAGATCGAGTCTTCTCGTTTATTATTATTATTATTGCTAGCATGTTAACAACTTTGTTTATGTCAACAGGAATTGCCATATGAGCAAGTCCGTTTAGCCGATTGTCTCACATGACAGTACGTAGATATGTTTCTTAAGTCTGCGGAGACAGTAAAAGTCCCGTTCAAGGCTACACGTAGTTACTGGGAGGGTTGCAAATATTCGTAAAGGAGTGTAGATATTAGAGTATTCAGACTTGGAGCAAACTTGAATCGCTTTTCGTGGCAGAACCTTCATTTCTTTACCACACCACAAATGTTTCCAGAGTTCAAACTCTCCTTCAACAACACTTTGTAAATTGACATCCACTTCATACAATTTCACAGCATGTTTCAGTGCTTCAAAATTTGCTCCACTAATAAATTGTAGTATAAAGCGCTGACGGTGCATACAGTGTTATTGATGAGGATCGAACAATGCCTTTAATTCAGTCACAAGATAGTCCAAATACGGAATATATTGATACCGAGAGTATTACTCCTCTTCGTTACTTGCAGGTTGATTTTGTCTGTGTGCCTGTCTGTTTGCAAAACTTGGTTTTGAGAAACGAACATTTAGCTCTTCACATATACTGACTTTATTTTCAATAAAGAAGTCTTGAAACTGTCTTCTGCGTTGTCTCTTTTCTTTGAAAGAAGGTGTATGATGTTACTAACCAATGTGACTGCTCCCAAAGCCTCCTAAGTAGGTGCCTGTAATTCTCGAGATAGTGATAAGAGACTAGAGAATATTTCTCTCAGTATAACAATAGCAGAGACAAAGTCGCATTTTATTAGCGTACTGACCCATGCTGATGCCATGCTGCTTGAGTCGTCATTTTGTTCTGTTAATTCTTCTAAACTTTTTACTACTGGTGCAAGCAGATGAAAACATGTGTAAATTCCATCGTGATTTTCAACAAGCCTTGTTTGGCAGTAACGAGAGAGTTTTCTCTTGTTTCCATCTGTTTTATCTTCCATATAGCGTTTTTTCTTCCAACTGCTGACGTCATGGTTGAAGCAGAAAAGAAAGTTGTCATGTTATTCACGTTATCTCTGCTTGAACACAGCCAAAACGATAACTCATAATACCACACCCATTGCATCTTTATCCTCTCATATACGCCACATCCAGTACATGGTTTGTAAGAGTCTGAATGTTGGTGGTAGCAAGACTCTTTCCTGCACAGTCAGTAACGTCGACGAAAGTTAAGAACTTTTCATGCAGGGTGAATGTTTGACATATCGGAGGCAGATGACAAATTGATCCTTCTTTGCTAAATAAGCAGTTTCTTCGGCAAGCACACTGAAATATTTTGCTTCCTGTACTTCTTTAACAACTGATTTAGCAACGAAATTGCCACATTCCTCGATGATTTCGTTATGAATCTTCCAGCTGGCTGGTGTACATTGCGTTGTTTGGAGCAGAAGCCAGATGATTTCGGAGAACATCATCTCCAGCATCCAAACGAAATCGTAATAGGGCTCTGAAACTCCCATCATTGTGGAGTGGCTGATCAGTAGTTAATGGCCCACAATCGTTTGATCCTCATAGAACCCTTTCTTGACGCACACAATATAACGGTCTTCACTAAATATAATCCTCACGATTAAAAGCGAGAGCTATAATAGTTTCTGAATGTTTTATTTCGATTTTGGGGGTTCCGGCAAGGTGGGCCCATGCCTAGTTGCAGCCCTGATTGGACAGTCGAGAGTTTAATAAGTATGTGTTCGATCGTAACAGATTAATGAAATTGTTTCATGGTTAATATCACTTTCCCTCGCATTTTTCCTTTCTTAGAGCATATCATGTTTTTTTCATTTAGTTCTCTTTCCCTCTGTTTTTGTTCGGTTAAGTGTGAACCTATAAATTCTCATTCTCTCTCTCTCTCTCTCTCTCTCTCTCTCTCTCTCTCTCTCTGTGTGTGTGTGTGTGTTTGTTTGAACCAGACAAGTTTTGTTGCATTGCATAATGATCATTCCTGCATGATGTCCATATTAGTATTTTCCTTAGAATCAACTCCTATCTCTTAGAACTTAACGTGAATGGAACTTATTGAAGTTCATTCAAACACACGGAGAGAGGAACATGATAAGAAACTAAGAAAACCAGAGGAACGCAGGCACACACACACACTTACACCCACACACAAAGAAAGAGAATGAGGAAGAGAGGGAGACAGGGAGAGAGAGAATGAGATACGTTTTCGTGTGTCATATGGAACGCACTCTCAACTTTAAACATCACGATGTATATTGTACACAATTGTCTTATCAAGGGACAATATCATCTTTACAAGGTACAAGATATTTAAATTATTAAACATAAGTAGTTTCATCGAAAATTCTATTTATGAACAGGTAGGAATTTTAACAGTAATGGGACCGGAAGTTGTAATAGTCCAATTAGCACAACGATTTGGGGCCCAAATCGTCAGTGTCGATCATTACCAGGTTAGCGCACTTGATGCGATGTCGCTTCACTTGGGAATGACGTGTGTGTGCCAATAAATAAATGCAGTCAACGTTTTGCAGGAAATGTGTTGATTTGCTATGAAATGCATGTTAACAATTTTATTAAAGCGTAGGGTAGTACGTATAAGCAGTCAGAATAACTTAATTTGTCTTCAGAGTTCGTACAACGCTGTTTCTGACACTTTATACACGTGTAGTGTATTGTTTTGGTAAGATAAGGATAAAATAAATTTTATGGGCGGTAACACGAATTGGGTCTTTACTTACCGTGGCAATTTGGCTGAATCGGTAAAATGCTGGAGTTCTACACTTCTAAGGAAAAGATCTGTTTTGCGTTCCGCTTAGAGCTTCTCTTTCCCTCCCCCCCACTTTTCCAGTATCCCTCAACAACGAATGGTGATTATCAGTTAAGTTTCTGGAATTAAATTGAATTGCATTAATTTATGAACTTTAGGCATTTTTGACTCAGGCCGTCATGTTACTTGAAATGTCCATGTAGCTAGGCTGTCTTGCCTTTCCAGGAAACTTTCTGATAATTTCAGGGTTTAGTTGGTCCAAAGTGGACAAAGATGAGGGGTCCACATCGCTGTCCCATATGGGCTAAGGTTGGCAAAATGTGTGCCACTAAACCTGGGGCTCATGTCGACATCAATATGGATAAATATCGGAAATTTTATATTGGCCCACATTGCCCAGCAAGCTTGTGCTACATGGGACCGTTCTGACGTAATATCGTTGTGACGCAATACATACGCGTATATAAAGCTTTCAACCATTGTTTGCAAATTGGTTTGGTGGATGAGTGGATAACAAGGCTACTTACTCACTATGTAACACACCCAGGTTCGAATCCCAGTGGTGTCAAGTTGTAGCTATTTTGTTTGTTTTTTTCTGTCAAAAATATTTTTATATGCTTATATCTATTATTAATAAGTTAGTTACCAAGGGTTAGGTTAGGTTAGAAAAAATATGTTCACAGGCGCTCAAAATGACGGCCGCCGCATGATCACAAATAACGTCATATATATTCACATAATGACGTAAGCGATGTGGGTTTACAAATCGCAAACGAAGTAGTACCCCCTATTATCAGTGGGGATCCGTGGCCTGGAACTTAGAGGATGCACAAAATTTTACGGCATTGCTTGTATGTATTATTATTATTGTTATTATTGTATGTATATATGTATTATTATTATTATTATTATTATTATTATTGTTATGTATTTATTATTACTACTAAAAACAATGCATTGTAGTCAATATAAGGGCAAGAGTCTCTAGTGATTCGAAGGGACTCAGATAAAATACCGTTCCTAAGTGAATAAAGAGTTCTTCCACAGCTCCGGAATCGAACTATAAACCTTTTCAATGGAAAACGCAAACGCTACCATTACGTTATCTACCACTTCCTGTAGTTTCCGCTGGATACTTAATACCCACCCACATAGCAATTTCGACCTGACTCAAAACTGAATCAAGTTTGCTCTGACAAATGTGCCAAACTATATGCAAGCTTAGAAAATCAAACCAGCAAGGTTTTAGCAAGGTTGAATCATACAATCTAGTTTACAAGAATCCAGATTGAAATAGCCTTAACAGAACAAGAATGACAATCAAGTTTCAAGAGGGATTGAACGCAGATAGCATGCCGACTTGAATCAAGGTAATCAGTCACTTCTTTCACACCTTCTCAAACTTAATATCGTGTTGCACTTCATAAACAAGCCTGAAACTAACTTCTCGGAGCAACATAAGTGGCTTTTTTGAACAACATTGCAGCTGGTTGTTATAAGTAGTCTCATTCAATCTTGTTGGAACAAGCAGCTACGCGGGAAATTTTCTTTTGTTGCATTTTCGCTGTGATATTAGTGCCCTGAAATTCCATCCCCTGATTGGAGTATTTTACTATAATAACCGACACTCTGCCCGCTCCCCGCCGTTACTACATGAATCACTAGAAGAATACACGGTCTAATACTGTGGAAAGCATATATTTCTATATGTTTTGTCTAAGAGAGCTTAATGAGTGAAGTCGTCTAATATCGATGTCCATATGCATGTGTCCAAATCCCCAAACTACCAGAATTTTCTAGTTACGTCGGAACGTTCAATTTTTATTCTCTATCAAATGGTGTTCAGATTCAAAATACCACAAATTATACAGGCATTCACATGTTTTATAATGAAGAAAAGAATAAAGATAATGAGGAAAGATTAAAATTAATACCGAAGATCATAAAGATTGATTGTTTGCAAAAAAACGAACAGCTGAGCTTCAAAGGACTGAATTTACAATTCCGGGGAAAGTGGTTTCCGAATCACTCTGTTCAATAGTCTCTTACGCACTCGAACTGAACCCTTCTCCACCAAGAAGTAAATATTATGTGTAACGCTACACACTAAATCAAAAGAAAGCAGCAATCAATATTCACTCTTCTTAGAGCGGAAAGAGGGAATTGTTAATAAAAAAAAAGAATTATTTTCAAACGAAACTCTCTAGCTCTGAATGAAAAATGTGCTCTTTCTAGATGGAATTCCGATGATTTAGGACAGGGAGCTACTGGTAGATCGCAGGGCTATTTGTGGTAGCTTATGCAAGGTTAACTTTACTGTCTGTCCAGGTAGTAGAATTCATCAAACAACATTAATTTTCACCACATTCTTCCATATTTGGAGAGTATTTCTTTGGTCGGGAAGTTTGCCGATCCCTGCTTTAGAATGTAATTTATTCCTCAAACTTGAAAGAGCGATTTTTTTTATCTGTTTACAGTAATTAACAATGCATCATGGCTACTGGTCAACTTTACCATTTGTTACTGCGAAGGTCGTCGACAGACGCCGCTATACTATAAAATCAATTTAAATTGACAACAATGAAAAATTTTCTCAGTGACAAAAATATACCAGAAGACATCAGGAGTAAGATATATACAAGAAACCTTCGAACGTTGTTATCGAATACCTGACAAGACGAAAGAAACCATTTCGAAGGTGTACTCTTGTAGTTGGACGAATGACTGAGTGATTAAGGCGTTGGAAAGCTGGTCGAAAGATCCGTGGTTCAAATCTCCGAAAGAGAATGTTTCTTTTACTTTTTTTTTATTCATTACTTTTCTTTCCTACTACTTATGAATAAATGCTCCCTTTTGGATCATTTTATATTTTCAACATCTTATTGAATCGTTTTCGTGTTCAGAAGATGAAAACTTTATCTGAATAGATGGAAATTTGCCTAAAAAATATTATGTCCATTGTCGACTTTCCCATCGAAATGGACTACCCTAGGTCACAGCTTTACAAGGTAAAGCTTTAATGACGCATCGTATTTGTAAGATTGTATATGAACATCCAAGTTCTACTTCATCTTCTGTTGTATCTGTATGTTTAAGCTACATAATCCTGAGGTACCTGTGTCAATTAATCCATGGGCAAAACAATACTCTTACTTTACACCGGTGTGTTTGGATATCTTGTATGCTCTGATCACTAAATCACAAATCGAAGAATTAAGAGTGAAGCAATTATATCAATATTATCATTCACACGCATCAAAAGGTTTGTCCACATATTGTAATGAAAGAACCTGGCATAGAGTGGCCAAATGTTTGGCAGAATATCAGTATAGCTTTCCTTGATTTATCTAAATATAAAATCATTGTGGTATGTAATTGTAAATAACGCATTTGAAATACCAGAAAGACTATGAAATTAAGTATTACTACATCACCTAATTGTAGTATATACGGAGTTGTAGATGGAATAGTGAATGGCTAGTTTATACCACACTCCTCATTAAATTATGTCGTTGTTCTCTCTACACGTTTTCTCAGTGGAAAATATGAATATGTCCAGATTTTAAATTTTATCTAGAAAAAATGGATTCTTGCTCATATCTTGCAGTGTTCATTAATTGAGAGGGTATATAGTCAAAATTTGTACATCTGTGTACTCAGGCAGAGTTTTTCCAAATTTATAATGGTAGCGTTTCCGCCTACTATGCGAAAGGTTCGTGGTTCAATTCCACGGTTGTGTTGAAATTTTCTTCAGCAACTTAAAATTTACCAGGTTTCCAAAATGGATCCTATTTCCTGAGGAAGAGTGTGAAAAGGGTATAAAGATGTGATGCGAAGAAATAAATGTGAAATATGGAAGTTTGATAGAAACTTTGAACAAGAACAAACTGTTTATTCACTAAAGCTATTTATTTATTTCATTGGTTTTCTAGGTGCGATTTGAAGACATTTTATGAAGTAAATTTTCATTCATATTTCATTCTCAGAAATCAAATACGTCCGAACTCAGCGACTAACAGGCCCATCAGTATACTTCCTGCACTTTCAAAAAAATTGGAGAAGATTGTACGCAAACAAAACACTGATTTCCTATCTTCACATAATCTCCTCAATCATTTGCAGTCTGGCTTTCGATACATGTATAGCACATCCACGGCGCTATTAAAGATCACTGATGACATTAAACGTGCCCTGGATAAAGGAGAACTCACTCTGTTAACATTAATTGATGCAAGTCGTGCCTTTGATTCTCTTCATATTGATTCCCTACTAAGCTTTCTTCCTATAACTTCGCGCCGATTACAGTTCAGTGGTTTTCTTCTGTTCTGAAAGATCGTCAACAGTGTGTTACTTTCGATAATAACTATTCTTCTTAGATTAAGACAACATCTGGAGTACCACAAGGCTCCATACTAGGGCCATTATATTTCAGTTTATATATTAATGATATATCCTCTGTTTTTCGTACATGTAAACATAATCTTTACGCAGATGATCTGCAAATATATGTTTATTTTAAACTCTCTTTAGTGCATGATGCAGTGGAGGCAATGAACAAAGACCTGCGTGCTCTAACTGATGGACAGGTAAACAGTACCTAAATTTAAGCCCTCTAAAAACACAAGCCATCATTATAACAAACCAAAAACACGCTTCTGAATTGAGTAGACTAAGCCTTCCTCAAGTTGTGTTGAGCGGCACTAAAATAGAATATGCTAAACAAGTGAGAAATCTGGGAGTCATTATTGGCAACCATCTTACAAGGAACGCATAGGTAATACACATAACCAAGAAAGTGTACATATGCTATATTGTACACCTTTAAAAAGCTAAAACACTTTCTTTCAATAAGCCAAAAGATCCACTTGGTGCAGGCTTTAGTGCATTCATTACTTGGCTATTGCGATGTAATATACAATGACCTAACAGTTAATCTCTCCGCTAAACTACAAGGGATGTATAACACCTGCATAAGATTTATTTACAATCTCCGCCCTTACGACCATTGAACACCAGCGTTGTCTGAACTGGGCTGGCTTCCACTCCATTTACGTAGGAAGTATCCCATTTTAGTAAAAACTCACAGTATTCTAACTCACAATGCCCCTTCGTATTTATACACAAACTATCACGTAACGCACGTAATGGAAGAGGAAACGACTGTACTTGTTCCCAAACACCACACACAGATTTATAGCAAATCATTCATACCCAGCAGTATTCGTCTATGGAACGAACTACCCCCTAGTATGCGAAATATAAGGTCAAAATCGAAATTTAAATCTAATATCAAAAAATTGTTCATGGAATATGTACTATACACATTCTCTACCAGTTGCCACTTAACTCACTTAATGCGTGTGTTCCTCTGGTTTTCTTTGTTCCTCTCTCCGTGTGTTTGATTGAACAGGTTTTAGAAATGTGCCATGGAATGCAGATATGACTATTCTTAATAGCTGTAACTTCCTATACTTTACAACTTACCTGTTAAATTTATACCTGCTTATTTCAAAATTACCCAGATGATGCTAAACGAGCCTTCTCTGAATATTACACTATATAATTGGAGCAACAAATGAGTATTCTGGTTGCTATAAAATCCAAGTGTATTTTGAAGTCAGGTTGGTGGCCTACCCTAAAGGCGTAAATTGGTTCATAAGTGCTGAGTAAGAAAGTATAGAATTTCTTTTAGAAAATTTGCTCCATTCGACCATTTCAAACGTATGGTGTAGACGGGATATATAAAGTTAAAAAAAATCTTTGTCAGTTGACGAAATTAAACAATGATCATGTCATTAATTAGGCACGTATTGACTTTACAATATTCCATGTATCCAATCGATTGAATGTTAAATTTCCACTATATTCTACGTCTAACAAGCTTTCCTCATCGGGCTTAGCTGCAGGAAGAAGGGATGTGGAAACAAAAAGTGACCGGTTTTCCGTGACAAATTAAGTCAAGTGTGATAGTTCGCGTCTGAGTGTAACGAAAGAAAATTGTGTGTGAGATCAGCTATTTCACAGAGTAGTGTCGTGAGATTTAAAAAAAAATGTTTAAGAATCAGTTTATTTAATAGTTTTTCTTCTAAAGTTGAAATTTGTGCTAGTTTTTATCTTATTGCACTATGAAAATCATCATAAAACTTAAGGAATCATTGAAGTGAAAAAAAAAAAATCCTTTTAGTTCTGTGCACACTCGTATGTGTTCAATTTGTCTAAATTACATTTACTAGTACGTATATTCAATCTAATAAATATCTTAATTATTGGGGCAGCTTGAACTTGTATATGCTTACAATTTCAGGGTTAAGTTTCTGGTGAATCGATAATAGCTGTATAGAAAATCGTGTGATCTCATTTGCCCACTTTAATTTAATAATTAAATGCATAATAATGCCATTCACGAAAGAGGAAAGAGAAGAAAGGAACCGGTTAGTTGTTGACAACCTTTCAGTGTAAATAGAGATTTCATTCTACAGGAACATTGAAAAATAATAACAAACAAAAAAAAATGCTCTTTACATTAAAAAAAATAGAAGAATTTATCCTACGCTTAATCATGTTAGTGATGATGATGATTTGATAGTTAAAAAAGAATTTTATAACATGACATCACTTGAGAAACACTTGAGAGAGCGCTGAGAGATGGGGGTAGAAGGGGGGAAATGTCGGATGATTTTCTAATGTCAGTATATCGGATGCAACATTTTTTTGTTTCGTCATGAAGGCTTTTGGTTTAAGGAAGAAAAAGGGACCGCCGACAAAAGATTGCTTTATAGGACATGACAAGTGTTTGCAACGCCCTCTCTTGGGAGAAACAACAAGCTTTTGCCTTTGCCCCTCTCACTCCACACTAAATTCTCTTTTTTGAGTTCATTCTTTTCTCAAACCACCCCCACCATTCATCCTTCCCATATCATCTTATATGTCTTCCATATTGTTGTGCTACACCCGCAATGAAACGACTGAATGAAAGAGAGAGAGAGAAAGAGAAAGAAAGAGAGAAATTAAAAGAAATAACATTGGAAAACTCTCTGCAAACAGGATACAGCATTACAATATGTGTTTTATGAGGTGTGACACACACTCTGCTTTTCCTCTTCATGGAGATGAGCGGGAATTACATTTCAATGTTAGGGCACGTTTTCGCAATGTAAACTTATATAGTTCATTGAAATCTCTCTCTTATGGAAATAAAAAGTGGGTAAGAGGATAAATCAAAAGGGAGTGCCGCTACTAGGTTACTGCTATTCCATGGTTATTGTATACGTTACTGAATAAGACATTTTCCAAACTTTTCGTGTCTCAAAACATTCTTGCAAGAGTGTGAAAAGTATTCGTTGTTGGAAAAATATATTTTATTTCTTGGCATCAATTGTGATTTTATTGGTTGTTTTTATGAGTATTCCAATACAATGTTCTGATTCGGAAGGTCAGAGGTCTCCTTAGAGAGACAGAAACGTTTCTATCTTTTCTGTATATACACTTTCGTTACTGTTGTGATTTCTCGAGAAATTTAATTCGATGCTTGGAGCTCAACAGGGATTCTGACAGACCTTCCCTCAATAAACGATGTCACCTCTCCAAATCGTCCATCACATATCACCCCTCTCAACTAAAAAAAATTACTGTTAAAAATATATAGAAACCCTGTAAAACTATACTTACACCCCCTAACATTGGCTTTACATCCCCCAAACTGAGAATCCTTGGACGATCCCTGAAGTTGAAACACAGAAAACCGTATACAGAGATTTAACCTGCAGTTTTCCTGCAGTGATGTAACCTTCTGATTTCGATAAACTTTTTTGCCTCACCGGTAGATGCCTCTGAGGTCAATACCATATTTTTTCTGGTAAGCAAATCCTCTGATTGGTTCAGTATTTCCTGTTAGCTGATATGTGACAGTAGGAACCAATCGTAAACTTCAATTTATCAGGATATTTGAGAAAATAAGCTATTTTGATCTCGGTGAGGCAAGAAACTTCATCGCATCAGATAGAGTTCCTTAGCGGCTGCAGGCAAGGTTGACCGACATCAGAGCAGGAAGATGTATGCGGATTCGTATGTGCATAATATGGCAACATTTACACATGTGAAACTTTCTAGTAATGATGTCAGTATTTATGCAGGGTTGCAAACTCAATATAAAAAAATGTTCACTTATATTATGTAGTTTGCAACATTGTTTAGCATAGGGAAAAGAGTATATTTGACTGTTAGACGTTGTTTCTAAATATGTAATAATCTGATGAAAAGCCATTTAAAAAAAATAACTTTGTGTAGAGTTGGGAACGCTTTATAACTTATGACAATGCTGTGACAGGCTATAGTACTTACTGTGGATAGACTGAGCAGAGAAACGAGTAACTGTGAAAATAAAGCAAGCTAGAATTGGAAATTTAATACTCCAATTTGCCTGGATGTTTTCACACTGGTATATTACAGAAGAGAATTGAATGTGGTACTAAGTTCTGGATCAAATTATTTCATGATGTGCCACCTCCACTCTCCTGCTCTTCACGTTGGACCCTATATCCAAAAGCGAACCAAATTTCTTAGTGTTAGAAATTTGTCATACATATACGGTACATTTTTTATCTATCTCTCTAGATTTGTGTGTGTGTGTGATCCAGGTAGAAGTACGCTGCAGACTAAAACACACTGTTAATTTAATAGAGTTTAATACGATTTTCCTGGAACTTCATCTCTGGGATCTTTGAAGGACAGTGAGCTCGAGATGACCGCAGTCCAATTTTCAAAATTTCTGATTTTGAAAAATCTCTAGCGGACAGTCTTACTATTGGTGACTGAAAATCATCGTGGCAGATTGAAGTTCTGCGCTGAGTCAAAATATGCTATTGAAACTTTATTTACATTTTTCTTACAATTACTCAAAAGTACCTCACTTCGTAACTGAAGTGAATTTTTTTTAAAATGATTTTCGTATAACTTTCAAGGAGAAAAATAGTCAAACTGAAAAAGGAAAATTTTCAATCAATGTGTAGTACCGGCCTGAGTCAAAGATGCTAAAATACTATACTTTTATTTTTAACAAGATCAAGTTTCTCTTTTCGCTTGTCACTGTTTGTATGAAGTGAACCCGTATCACCGAATGAGGAAATTTTTACATAAGGATTAACGTTCGTACCAGGCAGCCAGTGACTTCTGATGTGTAGACTACAGGTTTCCAATTTATTATTTGAGCTTTCAGCACGCTATTTCACCGTGTGTGATACTAGGGTTGTTCAAAATGAAATTGAACTTTCTTTTTAAAAAGATGGATAATGGTAATACTCACCACTTGGCCGTTGTTTCCGGTTGCTTTATAGTTCAAATATTGTACTAGATTTTAAACCTTTCTATTTTGCTGAGATTGATTCTTAAGTCTTTATAGTCTAAAATAGATTTTTCCGTTTTTCTTTTCAAATTGGACAAAGGAAGTAATTTCAAACGTACAAACGAAGTTTTCAACATACACAATCGTGAACCTTTATGCTCCAATTATAATTCGAGCCAAGTGAACCAAGAGATCGTCACATAACTCCATGAATAGATGTTTTAAATTAGGGTATATATATATCAAATATGCCTACCGGTCCCCCATAACAAAACAGGTTGGAAGAGCTGTGAATTTTCTTCTAAGCAAGAAGAAACAAATCCTTCTAATACTGAAAGAAATATCAATCTAATTGTTTTTTTTTTTTTAAATAGAAATTTCACAGCGGGATATCCAATATGTTTAATTATGTATTATCTACTCAGAAGGTAGGGGTATCACGCTTGCCAACTGCGTTCTTTGTTGCCGGCTTTTGGCAAACGATAGTTTACAATTTGAATTTAACGACATGTACACTCACATTTACAGAAACTAGCCGACGATTTTTTCTAAGTCCGAAAATTACAACATATGGTGACGTTTATTTTAAATTTATCTTCAGTACACTGGTTTGGTGTTGCCAGGACTTAAAAATATACCTAACCGCCATTTTTATGCCTATGAGTGTACATTATTATTATTATTATTATTCAATGTAACAGTTGTTTAATGCTAGAGGTGTCTTGTGATTAAAATTGAGTAGATTCTTAAAACAAATTAAAATCAAAGTAATTTTAAGAAACAGATTGATTCTACCGGTACTTCGAAGAACCGTATAAATCTTTCTTCATCCACTAAACCAAATATTTACCAGAATTTGGCGTCATTAGTGCAGTAAACAATATGTTTCATTACACAATATCTACCCGGAGTGAAATAAGTTTCATTTCACTGAAAGTATAATTATGATTGAATTTATAAGTTCATTTTTTTCATTTTGCTCAATAGATGGAAGTTCGTTCGTTTTACGGTATTTCAAATGGAATACAGCCTAATAGTTAGATTACGAATTAACCATTTAGTTTAAGGATATTTTCTCGAAATAAAATTCTTGCAGGAAGTAACGAAATTGTCAGCTTTGGTTAAGAATAGTGACGTAGGTTTTCATTACATTGAAGGTCTCCTCTACCATACAAGGGAGAAACCTTTGAAAGTAGGAGTAGGTAATAACATTTACCTATTCCCCTAAAATTGTCAATAATAATAGTTATTATTTATTAAACAGGATGTAAATAACATTGTTAAAAGAAATCGTCGACTTCGACACTAAGTGTCGTATCTTAATTATTTCAACGTTTCAGATGACCTGTTTGAAATTTAAGAAAAGGCGATTGCTCTAATTATGAGGAAATAGCATATGAAAAGAAGGATTTTGACATACCACGTTTTCGAATATGTAAACACGGTAATAAGCAATTCATTTGGGCGTTGATGTTATAACTCGTTTCTCCCTCTCTATTTAAATACTGCATTTTGTGATGATATAGACAAAATTAGAGTCAAATGTTTACCTAATGGTCCTACTAAATTTAGTATTTATAGTAATATAAATTGTACAATTTATGTTGTTTCAACAATACTGTTCCCTTTTTAGGAATGCTTATAACCTTTTTTATGCTTTTAACCTATCACAAACAAATATTATTAATAACATTTCATCTTAATACAAAAACTCTACCAATCGTTTCGACCATATGAAATTGCTCTTCGGTATAATACCGGGTGAAACCTGTTTGCAACTGCCTTCTTAATCGTAGATTCCTGTGGTACTGTCTCTAAATTGTTTTTTTGTTTAATATTCGCTTCTTCAGAGATTTAGGTAAATATATTCAATCTCTCCCTTCATTTTGTAAATTGAATCGTTTCGCGCACAAACATTTTATCTCTAACTATCCATGTTTTAACAAAACCAGTCATTAAGGTGAAAAGTAGTCTCTTTTCATCAATTAAAAAGCTTTAGTTGAACGATTAGGATAATTTTCTTGGATTTACTCCAAACATCGACAACAAAGTTTCTGGTTTAAAAACTATTCACTGTTTTTAATAAAAGTAAAATCTCCATCACAACTTCTGCTTCGTGTTCTGAATGTTGACCCAGTTGATAGTTTGCTTTGACAGAGAAGGACAAACAAAACGTCGGAAGGTTTTAAAAACAACTGCGGTTTAATTAGTTGTAAATTCGCATAATTTTTCAACGAACCTTCTGTTAAAGCTATAATAATGGACAAAGAGGCCTTAATTAACAGAGTGATATGCGAGCAAAAGCAATATAGATTCAACGAAGTTGTAATAAAGGAAAAATCCAAGCTTTCGACACGTGAACGTGAAGAAGAAAGGAAAAATTAATTAGATGCAAATGTTATGTAACTGGAGAAAAAAATAGGGGTGATAAATAAAACACTCAAGACAATATAATCTGGTTTGGTCATTACACATGGAGAAATTATAAATTGAAGCATGGTTTAAGGAAACAGAGGAGGAAAAAGAAGACGAGTCGTCTGATAGTTGATATGAGGAGGAGAAAATCAAGGGTGTTAACCTTGAAAACCTTTGGGTTGATTTTTATGAGGGATACGAAGTGTGGACTTTCCGTAAACTTTGCATTTTGGGGTCATTTTGATAAGTAATGATTTCAGTCTGACTCTATTCTGTAAGTTGTTAAGCGTAAAAAATCCACAAGCATTCATCTCCCAACCGGAATTAGAACCCAGAACTTCGGAAATGCTTACCTATCGCCTTGGACCACATGACAACTGCTGCTGCTATGAAATATGAGACTGTATGCTAAGCCTTATTTTCAGTTCATTTTCATACACTCTTTTCTCTTTCTTCATTACGGTTCGTTCGCTGGGTTATAATAGGATGCTATCTAAATTTGAATACGTTACATAGTGGATGTCCTAAAATGGATTTGCTCCAAAGTACCTAAATGCAGAGAATAGAGCTTAGTAATCGAACTAGATCTCTTATAGAAGATGTTGAGGAGGGGAAATCAACAAAAATCCCTCCTTTTCAGTTGGCATTCTTATTCGAAATGACCAATTAGCTACAACACAACGTTGATAATACCGGTATCTTGCATTAATGTTCTCCTGACTGAAATTAGGACACTGTATTTCTTTGGAAGAAACATTCTCTATGAGAACCTATTTACGTCTTATAGAAAGGAAAATTTATCCCATGTACGTACGATTAGTTTTACAATCAAAAGTTAATAGCATACGGCATTTCAAGTTGTACAAATCATAGTTGTGTACGTAAAATAAATATTTTTTTCATAGTTAGGAAGCAACAAGATGGTAGTAACACTAAAAAAGTGTGAAGTGAAAGAAAACTCATGCGGAATGGTCTCACATACTGAACAGATGCAGTTGTTGCAGCTAATCAATTTTAACTGACTTTTGAACTAGCAACGAAGCGACCGTAACTCTGTCATTACAGCGTTCGCATTCGAGGGGGTCCCGTCCCGGTAGTACATCAGTATTGACCGATATTAATAACGCACAATTTACAATTTAGATCGATACTGTTATCCAATACCGAATGGGAAACACTTTTTTAATGATTTTGTCGATATTGATGTCGATCAGTACCGATATTAATCGATGTAGAAAAGACAATTTACTGTTTTAATAAACGGAATTACGTATATTTTTTACTCACGAGATTTGTACCAAGTTCCGAAACCTCTCCGGACAAAATTCTATTATCACCGTCTTCATCAAAGAAACTAACTAAGAAATATGTAAACCAAAGCTTACCATCGGACCACGGTGAGTTCAGATGGGCAATAGATAAAAACATCGTCACTTCTAGCTTCCCTAACTATAATAAAACTAACTGGCAAGAACTAAACAACTACTTATTTACACAGCTTACAAAAATTAAACTACCTATTTTAACTACTGCAGATATAGAGAATAGCAATTTTCAGCTCACGGATGTAATACGGGAGGCTATGGATAGGTTCATTCCCCATGACAAATTCATTAAAGATGCTGAGAGATTGCCTCCGGAGATAGTGGGAATCATTAGATATAAAAGAAGATTAACAAGACTTTTCAACAAGCAACCAACTGAGGGAATTAAGAACCAAATAAACAACCTACAGAAAGAGATAAAATACAAATTAAAACAATTCAGGGAAAAGAAAACTTCAAATTTCATAAATAAATTAACGAAAAATTACAGCAGAAATTCTAAAAGATTTTGGAAATCATTAGCAATTACCCGAGGAAACAAAATTAAACTATCAACTCCGAACAAGATAGACAACATCCTTGTATCAACTAACAAAGATCTCATTAATATCTTTTACGACAAATTCAAAGATAAAAATTGGAATCGATTACACAGACTTGCAAGAGGACATTCAAAGAGAAATTTAGGATACTGCTGAAAGGATAAGACTGATTACTAACAATTTCCAAGGCTTGACACAACAAGACCTAACAGATCAAATTGACAACAGGAACATTAACATACTACTTACAGAATTTACAACTGAAGAAATCACAAAGATCCTGAAGAAAAATAGAAACACATCACCTGGTCCTGACAAAATCCTCTATATAGTACTACAAAGAAGTCCTCTCATATTATTTGAAATTCTCACTCAGATGTTCAACTCTTCCTTTAAACTTGGATACACACCGCAAATATGGAAATCAGCATATACCATATTCATTCCAAAGCAAAACAAAAATAGGTTCATAAATTCAAATTACAGACCTATAACCTTGACAAATACCATAGCAAAACTTTTTGAAACCGTAATAGCAAAAAGATTAAACCTAGTTTTAGAAGAATCGAATATAATTACAAAATGTCAGGCTGGATTTAGAACCAAAGTATCTACAATTGACCAGGTGATGAGAATTGTCACGGACACACAGATAGCTTTAAATAAAGGGTTTAAAGCAGCTGCTATTTTTATGGACCTTACATCGGTCTTTGATACAGTATAGCATAGTGGTCTCATATACAAACTGTATTCTATGAATTTACCAACCACATTGATCAGATGGGTTAATAATTTTCTAACGAACAGGACTACCAAAATAAGATTTGGAAATGAATACTCAAAAGAAATTACTATCAAACGAGGTGTTCCTCAAGGTGCTACATTGAGCCCTATTTTATATTCAATGTATGTGAATGATACACCGATTTCGGAAAACAACACCACACAACTTGGTCTTTGCTGATGACACAGCATACTGGACTTCGGCAAGATATACCAAAACTGCAGAACATCGAACATGTTTACTTCGTGGTGTAGCACATGGAAATTGACTATAAATGAAAATAAGACACAGTTTGTAATTTTCTATTCAAATGGTAAATGGATAAGAAAAGATGAAAAAGCCAAAAATAATCATGTTTGTGTAAAGAAAATTAAAATCAGACCCATAAAATCAGCAAAATATCTTGGTGTTACTTTGGATCAGAGACTTTCCTTCAAGACTCATATACTGGACAGACGAAAAAAGGGATTACACACTTTTACAGCACGAAAGTCATTACTCTTAGCCGAATTACCGCAAAATATCAAAACCAGAATATACACTTCTATCTTAAGACCAACTGTCACGTATGGCCATGAATTATATAATAGTAATACAAACATTGAACTACTCAACAAATACGAAAGATACTGGCTACGTGTATCGAGAAAAAATGTGGAAATCAGAAAAAGACATACTGTATCGAAATATTAACATCACTTCCATGGAAGAATACCTGAAAAGAATGAAATTAAATTACATAAATAGCAACAAAGACAAAAAATTCGCTATATTGAACCTCCCTACAAATGACATTGTAAGACATCAAATAACATACCAAGAACTACTTAACAACATCTAAGACATACAGTGGAGCAACGAATATCTTGAGCAATAGCGTTCCTACGGATGACTATAAGAGGATTACTGCAATTTTCAAACCAACGACAACAAATTACTCTAAAACATCCTTCTAGCTGTCTTCCCGATCAACGTTCCAACTTGCAAATTACAAACGACTAAAATTTCGTAGACATTTTATGACTTCTCAAACTAAAATTATACAAATAAATTAAGATAAGTCTGTACACACATATTGATCTCTTTGCCGGGGTGGGTTTTCTTGAGGTTTGCGTGGTGCCTGCTTCGATTGATTGCTCGGAATTCGCTTCCACTCCAAACCAAATATCACATTCAAAGAATAAAGTATCAAATTCAAAGGACGAAAGTGGTTCAAGAAAGCCAGAAGTCCAGTCTAGGGCCCTGCGGGCCAGGACAAATACCTTTCTTGTTGTTCTTACAGGTTTTTATTGTTACACCAGAATAATGCAATGAGTTAAAGTCAACAAACAACCATACCTCAGCCGGGATTCGAATCCGCAACCTCATGAACAGGACCCAGCGCCGTAGTCGACACGGATCCCGTGATTGGCTTAAAATAATGAACTTGAAGAAAATAACGAGTACGGAACATATACACTTTATCATATTCACGGTTCAGGAATAAAAGTACTGATGATAGCAACTCTTAAGGGCATTAAATACATGAAGTAAATCCAATTAGATATTTGTCTCTATGAAACAATTACAAATATACCATACAGGAAAAAACATCGTCATAATACAAGCTAACCGAATCAAGTCTATCCTAAGCTATGATTAGCTAGCGTAATGAAGGTGACTCACCCCACCCTCCTAGCGTCAATATAATGAATAGAATTATAATCGAAAATCAAAACAATTAAGACTGAATAAGAACACCGTCCCAACATTCAAAACTCTCCATTCTCTCGACCTGAGCCAAATTTGAATATAAATAGAGAATTCTATAAATAAATGAAGCAGAAGATGAAGTTAATTCTGTTTCCAAGCGAGACTAGGTTAATCAATAGTTTGAAGAAATCCTGGCAAAAAATTCAAAATTAAAAAAATTGTTGCACAAGATATTTATACTTACAGATTTTCTTGATTTGTAATTTGTTAAGCAGAATGGAAATATTTCCATGACGACTGAGAATACAACAAAGTAATTTTCAATTATATTTGAAAGCCCATCATTGTTACATGTTAATTTCCAAAGCATTGTTTAGTTGTCGCAAAAATATTACAAAACGATGTTACATCTTCCAAATCCCGAGACACAGATTCTCCTTAAATATTACAGTTATCATTTTATAATATTTTTCATAGTGTGTGTTAGAAAATTATCATGGTCATTTTAGTCAAACCTGTGCTACTTGTTTATCTTTAAAAACAATAGGGAACTGAAACTATCACGTACTGACTTCAGTATTTGCTTCCATGTGCATCAAAATTGGGTCACACGACGTCTTTTATAGGAGGCCGTGTGAATGCATATTACCATTATGCTCAGAGCCATGTGCATCAAATTGAGTCACCGAAAGGGTTTCCCAGGAGGTCATGTGTATAAAATTTATGCACAGATTATTAGCTCTTTTTGATGCACTCCAATCGTTGCTTTAAATGTATTGCCCTGGCACCTTAGAATGTAACAAGGCAATTTGTACACAGGATTTGTTGGGTCCTCGCTACTGCCGCCCCCATTTTTTATACATTTTTCAAAATATTTCAAAATCTAATAGCATTATCAAAATTATAAGAAGATACATCTCTAGCACTTCCAAATTACTGTGAAATACAATGGACAGCGATCCGAGATCTTGTCCATTGATGAGTTGTAATGGGTCTCTTGTGTTACTCTTTACAATAACTATACTTGTCGTGGTCTCGATCTGGTCCTCGTGTTGCTGCTGTGCGGCTTCTTTTTAATCCCTACTGTCACGAGACCTTTCTGTTCTCTTAGTTTGCTCCGGCTAATCTTCAGGGTCGTTTGATAGGTTATCTTCGATGTCATAGAATGATCAATCACTATCTAAAAAACATGCCCCAAAGCTACACCGTAGTGGGGCTACGTTAACTATATGTTTAGAGGTATTCGTAAGCAATTGCACGGCGCTTAAAGCAGCCACCGCAACCGCAAACAAATGCTCCAAAACGTCTAACTATAATCAAACGTCTATGGCGTCACAAGAAAGGTATTTATTCAGAGGGTTAAAGACAAAACATTTAACTATTAAATTCAACCTCTAGTTTGAAGTTCCCGCCATGAACCATTTACATATTTGGTCCGTACATCTTTTCGGTGTACCTAAAAGTTTACCATATAAAATCTATTATCTTTCTTTGTTCTTAGTTTATTCTTTAAACACTAATTATTACCCTTTATTCATCTGTCATTAACAAACGTCACAAAACACTAAATTATTCTAAAATACAGAAGTTACTCACTTCGCTTTTCAGGTACCAAAAGTACAGACATCTAGCGTCCACCTTGTGAAACTCCAAAAACGCTCCTTTAATTTTCCTAATCATGCATAGGCCATAACAGAGTGATACGCTGTCAATTAAATAATGACGTCATAATCTTTGACAATGTATCATTCAACAATGGACAAGATCTCGAAACCACTGTCCATTGTATTTCATAGTAATTTGTAAGTACTAGAGATATATCTTCTTATAATTTTGAAAATGCTATTAGATTTTGAAAGATTTTAAAAAATGTTAAAGAGTGAGGGAGGGAGTAGCGAGGAGTCTTAACAACCAAAAACCAGGAAAGAAAAATAGATGAATTTAGAAAATACTGGAATAAATTTAGAGTAGTCGTGCTAGCGCAGTGGTTCTGTGGATTGACGCTTTGTGTGCATCGCTTTCCGAAGGCAGGAGTTGAGTTGATTACTGAAGGATCAACAATTATTAGTGTTTGAGTAATATAGATTTTGCAAAGAGCCAATTCATGCTGAAATAACTATGAATAGTCACAATAATTGAGTAGTATATATTTTAAAATTCATTAGTCTGTTGGGTGATGTCAATGCAAAGGTAGGGAGGGAAGAAAAATATAGACCTACTATAGGCAAATACAGCCTTCACAAAAAGACCAACAACAATGGAGACTCATAAGAAAGACTCATAACTTTCGCGATTTCGAAAACCCTACTGGTAAAGAGCATACTGAACATAAAGACATACATAAATACACATGGGTATCTCCGGGCGGCACAACTCGATCACGTATTAGTAGACAGACGAAGACACACGAACAATGGATGTTACGTCGTACAGAAAAGCAGAAGGTGACACCGACCATCAATTAGTGATCACAAAGGTAAGGGAAAAGTTATGCATCGCGAACAGAGAAAGCAAGGGGTAAAAACAACTGAAATTCGAAGATAAACTATTAAATAATCCGAGCATAAGAGCAGATTACCAACTCGAACTCTCAAATAGGTTCGAAATCCTAGCCGACTCGAGTAATAATAATGATGATATTAATAATGAAATTGATGTAAGTAAGATGTGGGAGCCAATTCGTGAAACAATTAAGAGCGCAGCAAAGGGACGTGTAGGTGAGAATAAACAACAGAAAAACAAACCTTGGTTTGATGAAGAATGTCATGAGGAACGAAAACAAGCAAGGCAACGATGGTTAAGTAATAAAAGTGAAGCAAATACCAACCAATATAGTAACGCGAAACGAAACTCCACAAGCCGGTTCAGAAACAAAAAGTGAGAATTTCTAACGCAGAAAATTCAGGAGGTAGAGGAAAATGGGAAGACAAATAACATACGAGATCTATACAAAGGAATAAACTCGTTAAGAAAAGGTTACCAGCCGAGGCTAGGAATGATTAGAAATGAACGTGGAGATCTTCAGGCTGATCCGACTAAAATTGTCGATGTGTGGAAAAGTTATTTCGACAAACTTCTTAATGTACACAACGGGTAACTAACAGAGGAATTTGAAATCCATACCGCAGAATCGTGTATTCCCGAACCTAGTGAGATCGAGATCGAAATGTCGGTTAAGAATTGAAAATTTTCAAATCACCAGGAAAAGACAATATTCCAGCGGAATTAATTAAAGCAGGAGGAACGGCACTAATCAAGGAACTACATAAATTGATAAGTGCTATATGGAGAAAGGAGGAACTTCCAAAGGAATGGAAAACCTCAATAATAGTTCCGATTTACAAAAAAGGCGATAAATCGGACTGTAATAATTAGCGCGGAATCTCGTTACTTCCAACCTGTTACAAGGTATTTAGTAATATTCTGTTAACACGCCTAAGTGTATACGTAGATGAAATAATTGGAGATCACCAATGTGGATTTAGAAGAAATAGATCCACGTTGGACCAGATATTCGCCTGGATACAGATTTTGGAGAGGAAATGGGAATACAATGGGACGGATTCACCAGATATTCATTGATTTTAAGAAAGCATATGATTCTATCAAAAGGGAAAAGTTATACAGTATCCTGATACGATTTGGAATTCCGAAAAAATTGGTTCAACTAGTGAAGATGTGTCTCAGCGACCCCATAAGCAGAGTACGGATAGGTAATAATATGTCAGATAGTTTCAAGATTCGCAACGGATTGAAACAAGGCGATGCCTTGTCACCACTACTGTTTAACTTTGCGTTTGAATATGCGATTTTAAAAATTAAAGAGTACAAAAAGGGACTATCATTGAATGGTTTGAATCCACTGTTTGTATACGCTGATGATGTAGATTTAAATGGGGACGATATAGATGCACTACAAAGCAACACCGATGTCTTAGTAGAAGCGTGCGATGAGATAGGTCTATAGGTAAACATAGTTAAAAAAAATACGTAACAAGCCGAAACACAGGGAATGAAGGAAATACAAACATAAGAATTAGGGATGAGATCATAGAGATAGTAAACAAATTTAAATACTTGGAAGCATACGTAACGAGCCAAAGCGAGATAACGGAAGAAATAAAAAGTCACTTATTATTGGGCAACTCATGTTTCTATTCAGTCCAAAAACTTTTAACATCGCGATTAATATCAAGGAAATTGAAATTGAAAATATACAGAACGATCATTCTGCCGGTAATACTTTACGGTTGCGAAAGTTGGAGTACGACCCCAGCAAATGAGCATAAATTATGTGTATTTGAAAATAAGGTTTTGAGAAAGATATTCCTGCCGAAACGGGACGAGATGACTGGAGAGTGGAGGAGACTGCATAATGAAGAACTCCACGGACTGTATGATTCACCAGATGTTGTAAAAATAATGAAATCGCGACGACTAATGTGGGCAGACCATGTAGCTCGGATGGTGGAAAAACGCAGATTATATTCTATCCTGGTTTGAAGGCAGGATGGAAGGAGGCCATTGGGAAGACCGATACGTTGTTGGGAGTACAATATTAGAAGAGATCTTCGAGAAGTAGGTGTTCGTGATGAAAACTATTTTGATATTCCCCAGGATATAATCCAATGGCGAACGTTTGTTACTGCGGCTATTAACTTGCGAGTTCCATAAGGCATTGAGTTAGTTAGTTAGTTATTAGTCTCTATAAGTTGGTTATTTTTAATTTCGCAGTGTTTCAGAAAATATTGTTTCTATTGGTATTGAAATGAATAAGTTAATTGCTCTAAGTTTTGTAATGAACTGAAAACTTCGTAATTATTTTAAGGACATAAATCAAAAACTCATCCATAAGGACACTAGTTTATCCATGAGAAAAAGTTTCCAATATAGTAAATGATGAAGAGCAATAAAGTTAGGGATTTTGAGGAAATAAAATCATTATGCGACTTTCGAGTACTTGGAATACTATTATAAGATTTTAAAGTGATCTGTGAAGAATGAAAACCAACGCACTGATTAAACGTATTGTCAGATGATAATTGTTGTCCATTGGTAAATTAGTGTTATGAATTTTAGAGGAGTTTAATTGATAATGTAGGCAGTTAACATTATGCTAGTTTAGACATAAAAATGAACGGCAAATAAAAAAAATCTGGTTTCTGCACTTTTTCTTCAACTTCTTTGAGAGAGCATAAGTCCCCAACTTTTATTGACCAATAACATCCGTATATTGCAATATCGACAGAATGTCGTTAGTAGGAATCACTTTTGAACCATCTAACCTGCTAATTTCCATAAAATTTATTTCACTTTATTTTTATATATTATAAAAAGTTTTTCTTAATTTCTCCTGCGCTTTTAAAAATATAGGATTCTATTATTAAAGGTGACTTAACTCACATTCAACACACTTCATACACACTAACAAAAGTATTATTAAAAATTACAGGATTAATATAAGTGAAAACAATTTTAAAACTAGTAGTTTAATCACAAATGGAACACATTGAAATTTATTTCCGGCTTCCATGTTCTGAAAAAAACATTCTCTCTTCATGGATTTATTATATTCTTCGGTGCCTTTCTTTATCTATATTTACAAGGGCTGACAGTGGATTGCAAATGTATAAATATATACATCTGATTCTCTGTTACAAGGCGACGAGATCCACCATTCCGCTCTGTCGGCTCAGGTATACATAGTCAAAGGCACCGTTTCTCTGTCACCTCCTTCATGGTACTGTTTTGCATTGGACCCACCACAGTGTTGATTTGGAGTTTGTAATAAGCATGTCACCAAGAATATCACGATATGCTCATAACATGCCACTTCGCTCATGACGAAGTTTCTCTCAACACTCCGATGGAGTTCTTCATACTATCGCAGTCATTGTTCTATCTTTTTGAAGTTTAAATAAAAAAAATAAGCCATCTTAATACAACAAGATTATACAGTAAAAGAATGGTTTCTTACTATTGAGGAAAAAAAGTTCTTATCAGTTCACCGAGAAACAATTTTCTTAGAAATGAGATATCAGTGTTCTCATTTTAATTGAAAATAAGAGCACGTTTTATCTTATTTCCAAATCGGTTTGTCCTCATTTTCAATTAATTGAGATGCTGATATCTCATTTCTAAAAAAAATGTTACTTGGTGCACAGATAAGAATTTATTTCTCAACTTTAAGAAACCGTTTTTAACTGTGTTTCTTTTATCTTACTTCTTTGTTTGAAAAAAGTCAATACTCTCTTTCTCTGACTTTAGTTTTTCAAGGATAAAATTAATCTTAAAAATCATTACTATATTATTAAAATATTTTGGATGTTCCAAATTTTCATTGACATCGTATTCGAAAGGTCTTGAGTTCGAATTCAAGGTTTAGCCATTCTGACTGACGTTTTAAGTAAAACTAGACAGACTCCTGTTACCTGACAGACTTCTTTCCCAAATCCTCTTCCTTTTCTTGTCAAGACCTGAGCTAAAGATGACTAAAAACCATAAATTTTCAATTTAAAATTTTCTTGGGAACTTAACAGAAATCTCTCGATTTCTCATTGACAATAAATGACATAACTCCAAAGGGAACTCTGCAATGGTTAAATAACACTCAAGATCATAAAGGTGACTAAGTTTTTGCTATCTACGATTTCATCCACAGATATTCACCTCAAGGAATATGATTTTGGCCCTGTTTCAAGCTTCAAAAACCACTTTTGTTTTCTTCAGAAAAAAACAACAACATAAATATCTCAGTTACCTCTCCCCTTCAGTAGCTAATTTTTGGATATGTTCTATAGCGCTATGCTCATCTTCAAATGGAGCACCAATAATTTTGCTTTCGGGGCATAGTTCTGGATAGTATATCTAGTTAGACAGACCACATTGAAATATACATAGCCCTACTAACACTTAGACTCAAATAAAACTAGTATTGCTACAAAATTTATAATAAACATTGCAACATAAAAAAGAAGATAACACAAATGTTGATAAATATTAGCTTTTGTTAATAAATTTTGTAGTTTCACTGTTTTAGGTTAAAATATTGCCCAGTTAGTATCTTAAACATTGATCTTAAATAATGTCCATTTACATCAGCATGACCGCAAGTACGTCATAAAATATATTTGTAATAATCATACGTAAAAATCTTTTCATTAGATAATTCATGTTGCACCTTCTTTTAGATGAAATGCTGTTAGCATCTCTGAAAAGAGAAAAAAGAAAAAGATTCAGAAAACAACTATGCAACACAACACATGGAATTAACGTAAAAACGCATCTTGATTTTTTTTTCGTCACTATATTACAACTCATAAAAGGACCTTATCTTATTCATATTCGTCAAATATGAAACATCTGCTGTCATCTTGACCCATATCTATGTTCCTTCTTAGTCTGTGTCTTTTGGAGTCTATCTTTGGCGCTATATCTTCCATTTCATCCCAGAAAATGTTCTTGTTCCATCGTGAGAGATATGTATTGTATTCAAATTTTTTAAGTGAAAACTTGCTCTGTGTTTCCTTGTTTCTCTTTCTTTCATGTGGACAGGCCTTAATATATATGGGACAACATAAAGTAACGTAACAGTAGAGAACCGAGGAGAAGAGAACTAAGAAGAAAGATGAATACATAAGAGGAGGAGGAAGGGGGGGGGGGTCATAGCGAAACCAAAATAAATTATCTGTGTTTCTTTCGCGACAGATTCTTTAAAAGACAGTCCTCTTGGAGTCCGGGTCATCCGAACGAATCTTCCATTATCTTTTTCAGTGATCTGGACTCGCGAGAGAAGTTTAAAATGATTTAGGAAGTATTTAAGTTGATTTAAGGGCATGACTCCTCCTCTTCTTCTTCTTCTTTTTAGTGTCTGAATCCACTTACAGAAAACTTAACTACAACGCAGTTGGTCCCCCTCCCTACCTCTAGCCCATCTATTGAATAGCTTGGAAACTAAAGGATATAAATCCTTCTTTTATATGAATTGCAGATAGACTCTAACATTCGAGTCTCTCCAAGTCACAGAACGAGAGAGAGGAAGAGAAAGAAAGAGAATCTGGATGTCACTTTTTTTTTGGTTTCACTTTTCTTATACTTTCTGTTTTCTCTCATTCTTAATTTCTTTAAAAAAAATAATTTTTTTTCTTAAATACTGAAATAAAGTAAGTACAAATGTTAATAGGTAATACTGAGTATCCTAAAACTTATGCAACGCCGTCTTTCATAGTATATAACTATCAAGATAAAACACATTGAGACACCGTACTTTGGTTGAAATATAGATATGTATATTGAGAGATGTTACAGTCACTATCTAACGAAACATTAGCCATCTCTCAGACACAGTGGTAAACAATGTTGACAGAGTCTCCTTTTGTTTTTACAGGTTTTGTGCAAGAATATTCCAAGATTTTTTTTTTAAATATTAGAATGAATTATAACAACACTCCTAATAAAGAGTGACACCAGTAGTTGTATTGTACATCTCTCTCTCTCTCTCTCTCTCTCTCTCTCTCTCTTCTCTTTTTAAGGGAAAAGGGTAAAGTTGAAAGTGATCCGGAAATTTTAACAACCTCACTACGCCCAGTAATACTGGGGCAAATGGATAATAAATTCTCCTTTTCGTTATTTTCTTCCAAGAAACAAGACTGGAAGTCTTCGAAATTTGGATACAATGGAGAATGAAAAAAATCAGCTATATACAGCATATGTGTAATGAAGAGAGGGAAAAACAATATTTGAGACAATAAAGAAAAGAAAATGAAACTCGTTACACAGAGATTGTGCGCTAAATGATGCAATTAAAAGTATGGCTGAGGGGAAAAAGAGAAAGAGGAAGAAGACAAATCCAACTTCTTCCCAATACTAAGGAAGATAAATCGTATGCTAATGTAAGACAAAAAGGAAAGGGACAAGATCGGGATCAATGGGGAGAGTCTAGCGTCTCTTAAAGGACCTTTCACTTTAGATGGAATACTTTCTATATGTTCTCCATTCCACTCAAAATTTGACAAATACCGCAATGATGTGACTACTACTCTGGAATATTTTTGATTCCAGGTGCACATTATTCTAACGGTTGGCTGTACTACGCTATAGAGAAAATGTTAAACAAAATATTTTATGGACAAAAATATTATAACTAGGGCCTTTAGGTTTACTTTTTACTTCTGCTAACAGATAACGCGCATGGAAGTGGTTTGTTATGACCATAATTTATTAGGTTTTCGTCCTCTTTCACTGTGAATGTAAAACGTTTTCTGTATGGACTGAATACTCACTTAGATGCAGAAATATTAGATTTAATTTTGTAAGAAATTAGGCAAAATTTGCTCTTAAACTGACACTGACGTAGAAGTTCTTATAAGTAAGCTGATTGATATTTTAGAATGATCTTTTCTCGAACTATAATAGTAGGTAAGATTTAACTGTTCCATAAAGAATTGTTTTTATTTTAATGAGTAAATATATGCATACTTAAATAATTCCTTACTTCTGCATGACTTTGTTGTTACAAGTAGCTTTTTATACATCCTTTTTCCTGTTGCTTTATTATTATTGTTACTATTAATGGTATTATTATTAAATATTTTCGACCATCCATCATTTCCTTATTTTGGATACACCTTCAGCTTGTTTTCGAACAATTTTATTCTTACAAGCAAACATACTGATGGGACAGAAAAGAATTAGAATATCAAAGAATATGCACATGCTAATTTGGGCCACTCGAGCGCAATTACTTTTGGAAATATCGATGACATAAAAGTCAAATTCTGTCTGTGGAAAGTGATAAAATAAAAGTGTGAAAATACCCTAATGTTCTTAAGTTGCTGAAATAAATTGACAGCAAATACACACCACAGTAATATGTAGTAGGTGGAAGGCGCAACCTGTTGGAGGGTATATTCTTCATAGCCGCCATCTTGAAGTCCGCCATATTGAATTTTGATTGATTTCCTTGAGTGGGAAGGGCGTCGTGTAATATGTCATTCTGGGCTAGAATTTTATGAGAAATACGTCTCTGAAGACAGTTTTGTCGTAAATTTATCACTGTGAGAAATAACGGTATATGTCACATTGCTGCGCGTTATACAATAGCCTGAGAACATCAATTTTGTTTTGAAATAACGAAGGAGATGAAACCGAATTACAAACAAATTGTTCCTGGATATACCGTCCTATCGATATGTATTTTTATGCATTTGGGTTTCGTTTCGTCCGTTATTTCAAAACAAAATTGATGTTTTCAGGCTATTTCATTACCCGCAGAAAAGTGGCATATACCATTATCTCTCACAGTAATCAGTTTACGGAAAAACTGACTTCAGAAACACATCCCTCATAAAATTCTAGCTCAAAAAGACATATTACATGACACCCTTCCCATTTAAGAAAATTAATCAAAATTCAATATGGCGGACTTTAAGATGGCGGCCATAAAGAATATACCCTTCAATAGGTAGCGCCTTCCACCTAGTACCCATTACTGTGTATTTGATTTCAATTAATTTCAGCAACTTAAGAACATAATGGTATTCACACTTTTTTTTATCACTTTTCACAGGCAGTTTTGGACTTCCATATCATCGATATTTTCCAAAGCAATTGCACTCGAGTGGCCAAAATTAGCATGCGCACATAGTTTGACGTTCTAATCATCACGGAAGAAAAAAATATATAATTCTTTTCTGCCTCATCAGTATGTTTGCTTGTTAGTATGTCTATTTTTCATTATCTATATTTCTTTTTGTTTTTAGAAAATAATTATACAATCAAAATCTTAAATTTTCCATATATTTTCCAGTCTACTTCTCTCATTAGTGATTTTCTGATCAGTCCAACTTTGTCCCCCTCTCTCACTGCAATCCATTTATGTCATTTGCATACAATTCCTCCCGCAGAAGAAATAAGTGACAGAGCAATTGACTTTTGTTTCCAGAATGACAAATGACAAACGCATTGAAGGACTTTGTGGATATATATTAGAAAATTACGTTGATGAAAAGATAACTTTTCGTCTGGTAAACTTGGCCAGTTTCACAAAAAACTACGTCAGCGCTACAAATAACTGCGATGTGTTCATGTTAAAGTGGACAGATTATTCAATACCTCTCAACCATTTCAACTACTGAAGATTTAAGAAGATTTGTATGTTCTAATTTGGTTAAAAACTGAAAAAGCAGGGTAAGAAAACAGAACGAAAAGTTGACATTCATTTTAAATAAAATTTTGGAATATAAAACACACAATAACAAGGCATAATTTTTTTTTTTTTTAAACTTCTACCGGCACGATGATGAATTTTTGTAACTGTATTTATGTTTTTACATTGGAGACTTAACTTAAAATGGGAAAGAGAAATGTACAATATTTTCGGCAGGAATTAGTTGTCCTAAGTAGGGATGATAGGCATTCTGGGACACTCCGGAATTAAAATTTACATTGGGAAATCCTAGTTCCAATATTTCTGACTAGATAATTCCGAAATTTTGCTCATTGTGCTTCGAAATTGGAACTTTTTGAATTACATTGAAATGCTTTGTGTTTTCCACGCCTTATTTTATATTGTTAAAAAATTTGTTTTGATTAATCCTCACATTAGAAGATGGCCGTTTCTTACTTTTAAACACTGATTTTGTTGAAAGTATCAACAATTCTTGGATTTAATTCTTTTGATCGTTTTCATTTTTCTTCCCGTATGCAAGGGCGCCGATCCTGGGGGGGGGGGGGCTTTGGGGGCCCTGGCCCCCCAAACTTGAAGTGGGCCCCCCTGATGGGGGGCCAAATGATAAGGTGCAGTCGGTTCTCCTATTTCTACAGTACATGGTCATTCGTTTTTCCTTTCTACTAAGCTTATCTCCCTTTGGCAAATCTATTTCATTGATAAATTCCTCCCTGAAACTCGTGTGCTACGGTACCTACATAAATTACATCACGTATAATACCTGTCTCCTGGCTAAAGGAGTTAATTCGTGCATTGCTTGTGTTGTTTCTGGAGTTTCGTGCATAACATCGATAAAGACCATTTAGTAAGAAAAGAAAACAAAGAATGAAAGAAAAAGTGAACATTTATTTTCTGTTGTTTAACGCTCGGAACGCCAAGATCGGGTCATAAATGACCCATACAGTCAAAATATTATTTTTGTCCATTAGTCATTAAATGGAAGAGTGAAATTCTGTGTATTCTTCACGTACGTGTCCAAAAATCTTATGGTAGAAAATGACGTTAAGCCCATGTGTTTATTGTGTAATAATTTAAGAAAATCAAGCATGAGTCAATTTGACCCAATCTTGGCGTTTTGTGTAACTATTTTTAAATGCCATTTTATATTAAAATAACAAGTTGTTGTCGGTTCTAATGATCACACGTCTCTGTCCAAACGAAATACACTATATAACTTCTCAGTCAAGGAGCGAAGAAACGTGGACTATGCTCCTTGTGTAGTGGTAAAGACAAGTACTCCAAATACTGTCAGCAATGTAATCGCTTCATTTGCAAGAATCAGAATACAACAGATACGGTGTACTTTACATGTGAGAGTGAGAGAGTAAAGTAGTTTGATTCTGGTAATTTTATATGTAATACTTTATATGTGTAAATAAGTAAGAGACTCATGGTACCTTCATTTTTGTGGAGCCATGAAAATGGTTACAAGGTTAATATGATATATTAATTTCTATTTTTTATTATTTTGTAATATCTACTTGAAAAAACGAAATAAAATAAATAAAGACAATACAATGCAATAAATACAATACAATGAATACACCCATACTCTAAAATGCCTTGATTTTGAACAAGTACTTTATTTGATATGGGAAATAAACATGGGTCGAAAATGACTCATCTTGGCGCTCCGTGAGATGAAATTATCTTGGCGTTCCGAGGGTTAAGGATCATTCATCGTGATTTTGTCATATAGAAACATAATTTAAGAAAAAGAAAAAATATACTAGAAGAGTAAGCTACAAGAAGAATTCACACAAAAGTAGCAGTAGACTTGCACTAGGAAATAATTATATTCGTCAAACTGCTATTTGGATGCAATTATTGTTTACCGTTAATACTGTAATTTTGAATTTCTAATACAACATATAAATAGGGAAACTATATACAGCGGTAAGAAAAGTATTTGCACAAGTTCAACAAAGAGGAAAGACAGACTGTATCACACGTAAAACAAGAACCACTTCGAAATCTCTTGCCCTTTTTTGATAATTTGGATGCCTTAGATAGAATAGACCTACAATAGAACTTACTACCACTCGATACCTGTAAGGTAACAGGCAACAGGAGAGTAAAGAATACGTAAATTCATAAAAAAAAAAGTATTTGGACAACCCAATACTACTCTCGAAATAAATGTTCTAGGTATCCTTTTGTGTACAAGAGCAATCTACGTAGTGTATTGAAGCAATCCACACCGCGTCAGGAAAGACAAGTTTGTTTCCAAGCCATGCTTTACCGTTGGATACATTATAAAGAAACATAAAACAGAGCAATTATTGCGGAATAGAATCCATTCTGGCCAAACAAGAAAACTAACTGCCCGGAATGAAATCTACATTCTTCATTCTGTGAGTAGAACTCAAAGAATTAGTGTTAAAGATTTGGCTACTTCACTCACCTAGGATATGCAAGTTAGTGTTACACCACAAACAATCCAAAATTCATTGAAAAACTTGGGATTTGATGTGTATCCAGGGTATGAATACTGGCCACTCCATTAGTAATTACACAACCCCTAATCATAACAGAACCTCCAACATTTTTACCAGTTGAAGCAATGTTCTGCTTTCTGAAAACTTCATTCTTCTTTCGCCACACGTCCTGGTATGCATCACTACAATACAAGTTTATCTTCATCTCATCCTAGAAAAAAAAAACTATTTTCCAAAATTCCAGGCACTTATATTTATATTTTTGGGGAAACTAGAACAACTTCTTTCTGCTTTCTTCTGATATGTGTATTTGTTTCTGGCTACACATCTCCTGAATCCAATTTTTTTTGTTCACATCTACACATCTGTAACATTAACTTGCATATCCTAGTCAAGTGGAGTAGCCAAATCTTTATCACTCATTCTTTGAGTTTGTTCACAGAATGAAGAATGTAGGTTTCATTCCGGGCAGTTAGTTTCCTTAGTTGACCAGAATGAATCCGCAATAATTATTCTGTTTTATGTTTCTTTATGATGTATCCAACGCTAGAGCATATCTTTCCAACAAGCTTGGCTATGCCTCAGTACCTTTTACCTTCCGCAGGTAATTTGAAATTAAAGTGAGCAGTTCCAATGTTGTTCAACTCACTTTGTTCCCCATGCTTGTTCTTTATGCCTGACACGGTGTGGATTGCTTCAATACACCACGCAGAGTGCTCTCGTACACAATAGAGTACCCTAAAACATTTCTTTCGAGAGTAGTATGGGGTTGTCCAAATACATTTTTGCGATGAATTTACGTAGTTGTCACTCTTTCGTTGCCTGTTACCTTACAGGTGTATCGAGTACTAGTTATTTCTATAGCATTCTATCTAACGTATACAAATTATCATAAAAGGGCAAGAGACTTTGAAATAGGCCACGTTTTGCGTGTGATAAGTCTATTTTTCCTCTTTGTTCAACTAGGCAAATGATTTTTTTTCTCACTGTAGGTGAGACAAAAACTTCTTGAACCATGCTTGTCGAGAGAGAGAACCGAGAATTAAAAGAAGAAAAACAATATTTGTCCAATAAAGTAATAGCGTGGCGGAAGGGTGAGCCGGACAGAAAGAAAAGCTGAATAACTCCACTGCGTCACTAACATCAGTTTATGTTATTTCGTAAGTTTATTTTCTGGTAACAGCAGAAACTTTGTTCTTATTAGTTATAACACAATATGCTTTAGTGAATTTTTTTTAACGGTATACAAACATAGTTAAATTCTGTAATAGCTGGGCCTGGGGAAGCCTTCATAATACTATATGTATACTATTATATGTTGTTTTTATGAGTATACAATATTTGGCAAAATCTGAATTGGATTTGTATCATATGTGCCTTCTTAGACCCTTATCTGGCAAAAAAAAAATCTGAATGGGCCCCCCCAAAGTTACATAGAAATCGGCGCCCTTGCCCGTATGTAGTAGATATAACAACAATAACAATGGTGTGAATAGTGAAGCAAAAAAGGTCTTCACTAAAAAGAATAATGCTTTATGTATGCCTATGGGAAAATAATTATGAATAAAGGAGAGGATAAAAGATTAAATAGAGAATAAAGGCGAAAATAGCAATAGCGAGAGAGACAGTCACTAAGAAGAGGAAGTTTTTTTGTGGTGCCAAGAAAGAAGAGTTGAGAAGATTGATTTAGTGTTTTGTGTGGAGTATGATATTGTATGGAGGCAAAACGTGGACGATAGACAAGAGTGATGAAAGAAGATTCAAAGTATTGGAATTCAGGCATGGAGAAAAATGAAAAAGTTCAACTGAACACAATGAGGAATGCTTAAGAGGAAGCGGCACTCGGTTAAGGCAGCCAGCAAAGTAAGCGTCCAATTTAAATTAATTTTCACACATTTCTATGAATATCGTAGTTTGATAAAGTTCTTCCAAAAAATGACCCAATAGCCCCTTCAACATAATACATGGCATTGTAAAGGTAAATAAATGAAACTTCCCTGAAGTATTTTTTTTTCTTAGAAATAAAGGATGCTTTAATAGCCCAAGTATCAACTTTCGTACGGAAATTTTGACTATATTTTTCCTTATTTCTAAAGAGAAAATAGCTCACAAGGACTTCACTTAAGTACCTTTATAATACCACAAAATATACTGAAGGCGCTATTGAGCGATTTTTTCGAAGGAACCATATGAACCATGATATTCGTAGAAATGTATGAAAATTCATATTAAATTGAACGCTTATTTAGCAACCCCCCTTCTCTACCGTAGCACAGTACCTTATCCTCTTAAGAGAGTAGGCGACAGACAAACAATCTTGATAAAGAAGAAATGATGACTTGTTAGGATATTATTTATTCTAGAATTGTATGGAAGAAGGATACATTTTGAAGGTATGTTTGAGAGGGGGAGAAGAGGAAGAGAGTAGATGGATACCAATAGTATTGTATCCTTCTTGATTGTATGATAGGAACATAAATCGTATATGCTGAGACGAAGAAGAAAGCGCAAGATCGGGATGAAAGTATACCTTGAAGGACCTGAATGATATGTATATTTTGTTAAGGCATAAAATACTGTTAAGCCAGTCATTGGAGCAAATGTGTTTTTGTTGGGTTCAAATCATATTTTAAAAATATAATTCAATGAAATAACAGGGATAAGTTTATGTTTTAAAAAAGTAATTAGGACTGAATTCATGAAGCCTCACTCATATCTATGTGCCTTCACAGTGACGATCCGAACTCTGTAACCGTAAGCAGTAAATACCCTGACTTTCAGTCGGTCAATTACTTCCCTTTCGTCCGTCTAGTTTCAGTCACTGTCAAGCATGGTTTGAATGAAGTAGTCAATTTTCTTTAGATAAGTCCATGTTATGAACCAATTGAGGCCAACAGGAAAAGAACGTGCTTTGTTTATTTTATTAATTTTTACAGGAGAGCGTTCTAAAAGTCCAGAATTAGCATTGCGTTTACCTGGACACTAAATAAAGGTTTTCTTGTAGCAGACGGACTATGCATGCTATCTTCATGATTGATAGCTTGTTAAAAAGGCCTTTAGAAGAATTAAATGATGGCACCCTTATTTCAATTTCGCTTTCTTTAGCTGTGGTCTTCAATTTTCTTCACTTACAGATATTAAGGGTTGGATGCTTCAATTCTAAGACATCTATTGTGTCTTTACAATATTAGCTGAAAATTTGTATTCGAATTTTTACTAGTCTTTTCCATCTTCTTTTCATAGTGCTGTTGTAACTTGGTAAAGTTAAGCTTTTTTGCAAAAGCTGAAAAGTGCAAAACTGGTTTAAAAATTGAAACCTTGATAAGTTAGTATTGAAATCCATAAACAGAAAAATAGTTTCAAAAACTGGTTTGAAAAGCAAAGTTTCATTTTTTTTAAAATTATTGCACGTTTTTCAAAATACAATTTCTCACGTTTTCCTAAACACCGTTATTGACAGAACTACATAGTCACTTCGTGGCAATGAGCCATCTCTTAATGAACTGATTTATTTGTTTCTTCAGTTCGTTTTTCGGAACTCTTTAATCTTGAATCGTTGATACCGTATCCTGTGGTATTTACGTACATCCTGAGACGGCTAGATGAGTTTCAATATTATTTATCGCCCTTAAGCATCTTTGGCTCAGTCCGCGATGGGGTAAGGAAGAGGATGTGGGAAGTCGATTAAGACCTAGTTTTAATGTACTAAAATACCATCCCGACCTTACTCTGGCGCGATTTTGGAAAGACCCTAAGAAAAACCATGCTCGCAATAGCTTGAAAACCTAATGTGAACTGAATTTTAAAAAAAATCTGCTTCTGAGAAAATAAAATATTTGAAAAATTAGATCAGTGGGGGAAAACTTTTGGAAACAAAAGTGGAAATCATCCACCAGAGAAATTGGTGAAAAATACAACCTTAAAATTTCACTTTTTTCATCAAAACAACTATCTGTATAACCTCTAAAGAACTAGGTGAGAACAGAACCTTTTTTTTTTTTCATTTTTCTCTTTAGACGAAACCTGAAACCA
>JAGDQP010011964.1:0-14003 GCA_022664845.1 Lepisma saccharinum
AAATGTCGGCTGAAGTCCTCTTGTATTTTATCTATATTTCAGTCATTAAACTTTATGGCGCCGAGCTTCAGCAAAACGCCGTGAATTAAGTTTTTCCTGACGCAACAAAAGGTCTTTACGTTTGGAAGTGTTACCATAGACATTGACAGCTGTATCCGAATAAATAGGTTACATAAGGTATTTCAGAATTCACATTTCCCCGACTGTGAGATTCTTTCTTTCAATCAGTGGCCATTCATCGCTATTTGTTTCTAAAACATTCCCTTCCAAGAAGGATAAAAAACAGTGAATGTAAAATACATTTTGTGTAACTTCTTAAATTTTGTGAAGTTCTGAAATTTTATGAACATTGTCAAAGTAATAAATGTATTTGGCCATACCCTATCCAAGTCCAGAATTCAACATTCATTTTAATTTCTCCTTAATTAACAAAGCTCTGAACTGTTACTGAAGTGAGAGTTTGTGTTCTTTGTAATATGTCATTCATCCTGTATGTTCATCCAAAAAATTTCACAAAATTTATAAATAAATATTGTTTTATCACAATTTTAATATAAGTTCTGTTCAATTCTGGACTTAACCGGCCCTTTGGATGGGATTTTAACACTCACACAAAAATGTATTCTTGTACACTCACTGGTAATAAAAAAGATATGGATACTGGTTTCACATCAGATATTCTCTTTTAGTATCCTTTTCTCTATTTTTTGTCTCTTTTTAACATTTTAGTCTACAAAGTCTCCTTTTTTTGACCTACTTACTTGCCTGTGCCTATCCCTGCTTTTGTTTCTTAGAGAAGCCAAATAAACTTTGTTTAAATAAATATATTGATACAAGTTGGCAGTATTTATCGACTGCATTAAGTCGATGTATTTCTGACTCAGTGAACTAGCTTGGACTAAATTAGATCTGTAGTCTTTAAAATTTTCCATTTATTTTAATAACGTGTATTACTCGAGAAGTAGGGTTTCGTGATGAAAACTGGCTTGATGTTGCCCAGGATAGAATCCAATGGGGAACGTTTATTACTGCGGCGATGAACTTGCGAGTTCCGTAAGCCATAGAGTTAGTTAGTTTAACTACAGTGATTTCGCTTATGTAGTTGTGTATCTTTTAGTTCTGAAGTGACTCAATAATTACATTCACAAGTATGCAAGATCAGTACGACGTATTTCTATCAGGTGTCCTCTGTGGATGAGTATATAGTCTAATCGCATTTGTAATTAAGGGGTCCCAGGTTCGAGTCCAGGTGGAGGACAATTTCTCTCAGGTCCAAACCGAGTAGTGGTTCGGATTCCACTTTAAGCTGTAGCTTTAGGTCCCGTCTTCATAACCCCGCTGCTACATAAGTACATTAAGCAGAGAGAAATTTATCCATACGTAATATCAATAAATAAAGTATTTAAACCAAATAAACCCGGTTCAGACCAAAAGAAGTCTAGTTTAACGCTTTTTTTATTAACAACATGGTGTTTGCCAACCCTGTTGCGAACACACAAATTCAGCCTCCATTGTGTGTATCGTTTGTAGGAAGAATCGGTGATCGTTTGTAGTTCAGGTATGAATCGGTGATTTTTTTAAAAAAAAATTAATAAACACGTATAGTCATAGGAAAAAGTAAACATGTTGAAAGAGGAAACATTGGTAATCACATAAACAAATTGAGGTATATTTGTTGAATACTGTGGCACTAATTGCTTGGCTGGATTACTGGTTCAAAAATTTGTCGTGAAGCCAGTAAATAACCATTATGGCTGTTAACTTTGGAAATTATTTCTTCCGTGTGAGATGTTCACCATTATGAGACACAGGAAAGTCCAAGCACAACTAGGAGTTGTGGTATTCTTCAGGTGGTTTCGAGAGAGAACATCGACATCAAGAGTGGAAGGTGTGTGGTTGGGGAGTGGTTCGACTGGGTAGCGCATTGGGACGGTAACCCAAAGGTCCCGGGTTCGATCCCCGGTCCAGTCACATACTTTTCACTCTTTAATATCAATTGTATCTGTACCTACAGAGGCTTGATGTACAGAAAAAATCGGAAGTTGCCTCCATTTCAACTTTGGATATACTTACTGAGTTTCCTGACGTTTTTCTAGTATCAGTTTTTGGACGGATTTCACTTTAGTTATGATCGTTAGTGCAAGTCATTTCATACTGTGCCGTTTGTTACTACAGAATGAGTACCGTAATAGGCTTTATAGCATGTGCTGGGAGGAATGCAGAACAGGCAGTTTATTACAGAGTACGTAGTTCGAAGGCCGATGTACTGATTTGAATCCCTGGGTCATTTCACGTCAATTCAACACACCTTTTCACCTCTCTCTCTCCGATTGCAATGTTTTTTGGTATATATATTGCACCTGTGGAGTATATGAAAAATCCAAAATTTTAGATTTATCAAACTGTTAGTTTTTAAAATATAAATTATTGAAAATTCGAAAAATTACCAAATTTTGACACCGTCGCACATAAAATGGCCCTATCTCTGTAACCCTTTGTCCTAGAGAGCTTATCTTTGACTCGTTTTAAAGCTATTGAAATAGGCTTTCATATGATATATGACTCGATATGATTTATATATATATATTTCGAATTTTTTTCAAATTTTGAATTTTCAAAAAACAACAATAAAAATTAAAAAAAAAATACTTTATACCATCCTCTTACATCCCTGTAAGTTTCATTTTAGGATCATTATTAGATCAGCTGATACGAGGAATATAAGTTCAGCATGTGTTTACAAAATAGTCAGTTGACAACTGTAGTTTTAAAAAAGTAACAAAAATTATGATGGTTATTAATGTTCTCCTAGGTCTGCATTTTTCGAAACAATATGGTAACTTAAAAGTTTAAATGATGAATCAATTTGCAATGAACAGGAACGAAACCTCGGTTATGGGAGCTTGACTTGAAAAAGAATGAACTCAGTAAAATGCATACTGCTAAGTGAAGTCGATTGATCTTTTCTTTAGTCCAGGAATTGTTGGAATTTCTCCTCAATCTTCTTTTGAGAATTAATGACTGAGATGCATTCATAACACTTTGAGAATAATTGAGGCGACGCACTCTGTATGATAAGTTTGAAAGCAAAGCACCCTAGACGCGATGTGTGTAATGTTAATTTCGGGATGGCTTACTGTTTTATATTATATATACCAGGTGTGCCGGTTAATAATAATTTATTTTTTTTTTCTTTTTTAAAGAGATGGTACTGGAAACAAGGGTTGGTTCACAGTGTCATCTCTTATGTCATTTTGTTTCTATTACACTACCTTGCAAAACACCATTGATGTTTAAACGATTTTGAGTTCTCGTCATATTTTTTCGTGTTGTAAACATGTCGAGTTTCGATCCTTGCGGCACATACTGCTTTTCGTGCTCAATCAAAAGAAAAACGCTAGTGAAAGCCGTCGTATACTTGTGGAAACTTACTGTGGCAATGTCCCAGTGCAAGACGCTTGTGTGCATTGGTTTAGACGATCTAAAAGTGATGATTTCGACTTGAAAGACAAAGAGCACCCAGGGCAACCAGAAAAATTTGAAGATGCCGAATTGGAAGCATTGTTGGACGAAGACGATACGCAAACTCAATAACAAAATGGCAGAGAGAACGATTGATTGTTGGTCGCCAAACCATTTGTGATCGTCTGCATGCCATTCGAAAGATCCAGGAGGAAGGAAAATGGGTACCACATCAGCTGAACGACAGACAGATGGAAAAGCGAAAAACGATGTGCGAAGTTTTACTTTCTCGGCATGAAAGAACGACTTTTTTGCACCGGATAGTTACTGGAGACGAAAAATTGATATATTTCGATAATCCAAAACGCAGTAAATCATGGGTTGACCCAGGACAACCATCAACATCGACCGCAAACCGAATCGCTTTGGAAAGAAGACAATGCTATGCATTTGGTGAGATCAGAAGGGTGTCGTGCCCAGCTTCTTAAACCAGATGAAACAGTTAATACCGTTCGTTACCGTCAAAATTGTCAATTTGAACCTTTCATTGATCGAAAAGCGACCAGAATGTGCTACAAGACACGACAAAGTTATTTTGCAGCACAACAATGCCCCATCACGAACAGAGAAATCTATCAGAATACACACAGGGTTGGCAAAAACCTGGTTTAAATCAGACTTTTTGGGTTTAAGTACTATGTTTTATTTATTGATATTACATGTGGATAGAAATAACTATTTCTGCTTAATGTCCTGATGCAGCAGCAAGGTTATGAAGGACAAGACCTACTGCTTACAGTGACATCCGATCCACTTCTCGGTTTGCACTTTATATAAATTCTGTGCCCCCATTGATAATGGAGCCCGGGACCAAATGATTACAAGGCGAGAATGATGTAAAATTAATGCAGATGGTTTAATATGTGAAATCGTCACCATGAAATACACACAATTTATGGATTTTTTTGTTTAAACTTCAGTGCTTGAACCTGCAATCGACGCGACCACACATCATTATTCTCGTTTAACTTATTTTTTTTCCGTGATATTAGGCAGATCACCAATTTCAGATTGTGCATGCTACTATACTATATACCAACCATACTAGTGCATGCATGCATGTAGACTATCGATTTAAATATGCGTTCGGAGCATTGAATACGCGTTTGCTGCATTAATTCACCCAAACAAAAGTTTCGTGATTTCAACCAAACAAAGAAAGTTACAAACTTTGTATAATCTTTAAAAAAAAATATATCATCGTAGCGCAGTTAGCAGGGCGTTGGCTTCGCATTCTGTAAAGAATAAAACAACGAATTAACATTTCGGGAGGTCCTGGGCTCGATACCAGCGGCCGACCATCACGTTCTTCCTGAGATTTTCCTCAATGACATCAGGCAAACGCCGCGATGGTACTTTCAATTTAGGCCCTGACCGATTGCTTCCCGCATCCTTTCCCCCATTCCATCTTGACCTGAGTCATAGATGTTTAAAGGTAATAAATAAACTCAATTCAACAAGTCAGCAGCAGACTTTCTATAGACACTCATTCTGAACCAATTTGAATCAGAAGAACGCAAAAATAACAATGGAGACTGAAGCAGGAACCACGAGAAAAGTAGCTTGATAGAAGTGGCAGTCAAAAAATTGAAAGTTAAGCTGTGTCTCAATATCGCTTGCCTTTCTCTCTCTCTCTCTCTCTCTCTTTCTCTCGAGGGTCTCTTATGTTTTTTATTCCCCACACAATAATCTACTTACATATACTGAGCCTGTGAGCACGTCTCAAAATCGGACACTAATGGTCAGATGGTTGTAGTAAAAGGAAAACACCTCGCTAGGGAGAGGGATAAAGTTATAAATCTTGCGCTTTTTGGTGGTGGTGGGGACCTCACGTGCTACCTCTTGCGAAATAGAATCAGTTGGGCGAAGATTAATTGTCTACACGATAGTGAGGAAAACATTTCTTCTGAAAGACTACCTCTGGAAGACAATACCTTTTGAGGTTCCATTTTCTCCTTTGTTATCGTAAGTAAACAGGTAGACAAACCTACCTTTCAAGGCTAGGGGTCAAAAAAAATTCTTCTGACCTAGGTGCCAGTTCTGAAAACCAGGGTCCCCAATAATACATATATAACTTGATGCATAGGCCTTAAAGTATAGTTATTGGTATAAAAAATACAAGCTTAAATTAGTGAACAGACTATCCCTCGAAGATTACAGCAATTGAAGACAATAGCATACGTCTGATCTGTAATGCCTGGCTGACGTCTGGGTACACAAGGGGTATAACTAACGAACAACACTTCTAACTCAAATGTATTTGAGGTTCAAGGTATATTGGAAACTTGAATTTATTTTAATTTGTTTTAATCCATCCAAGCACATAAAAATCAAAACAAGCAGGTAAAACTTGAGAATACTAACATCATAAAAAAAGACGCAAGACTTGTATTTCCAGTCGCCATGGCGACCTGGCGCCTGTTATTTTTTGAGTCTTATTCGTGGGCCACGGTGGCTTAATGGTAGAGAGCTCACCTCTGGTGCTAAGAGTTGCAGGTTCGATCCCTGGTCATGTCATGCGAAAGTGTTCATTTTCGTCAAACCTCACCCTCACATCTTCGCTTAATCCTCATCCTCTCCGCTCAGCTTTCACCCTCACACACGTTGCAAGTTTACCCTCACCCGTCACATCCCCAAGCGGTGAGGGTGAGGGCCACCCCTATGAAGTTGAACACCTATGATGCCACGTAGGCTTTGGTGTGGACAGTATGTGCATGGGTTTTTCTGGGCTCCCACGTTCTTCATTCCACCAATTTATCTCATTATCCATCCGTCCTGAGCCAAGGTTGCCTAAGGCCTTAAAATTAAATTCAAATTCGGGTGCAGAGATTTGAAAGCGTGCATCATTGAAGCGTTACTGCCACCAGAAAAAAAAGTAACATCCTCACGAAACGGTGGTATTGCCTCAAGAAAGTTTGTAACGTACTTTACAATTGTGGGGTCGGTCTTTTTTTTTTTTTTTTTTTGAGAAAAAATCTTGGTTCATTCGAACAAAATTTCTTAAGTGTGCTTTGTTGTCAGTCAACAACATAATAATAATAATAATAAAAACCTTTGTGCTTGATTTGTGTGAATGAATACTTCTCGCCGCCACCACCGAGGCTGCTTTCTCCTACGACAATGCAGGCCTAAGCCTAAATTGCCTGATGGCCGTAATAAAATTAAATTCTTATGCATCAATGTATGTGCTCCGCCAGTAGTCTGTGAAGATATCCTCCTCGATAATGCCACAACTTTTTCTACGCATTTTGCAACAAACCGCATGGTACAAACTGCAGCATGTTGCGCAGTGGAAACTAGCCTATAATCTGTACGAGTTAACGTGCCACCCTCATATATGAAAGGGACCCAAATGTTTGATCTGCTCCGTCTTTGTAGTTTCTAGCGATTGCTATCAGTACTGCTAGTTGCAACTACATCTTAAATGTCACATCTCCGACGTAATTTAATGCTAACTTGCACATTTATGTCTGGGAACTGTGGACGTTTAAACATTAACTACCGCCACTTTCGCATCATCAACAAACCAAATCATGTCCAGGCTCCGTTCACACCTAGTCGCATATAGGCAACGCAATTTCGTAGACTCAGGATCTGGCTGCTAGTGGAAATCAGCGAGCTATGTTTGAGGGGGGAACCGAGGGAGGAGAAAGATCATTCAGTGTCGTCTGCTGTGAAGGCTAAAATCTCCTGGCGCGGTGGTTCAAAAATTGTCCTCCACGATTCCTCACAGCACCTTCCTCTACTGCCCGCACGATTTTGTTGTTCGAGTGGGCAAATGTGTATACAGTGTGCTATTTACTCCCTGCAGTGGTGTTGTAGTGTCACGTGATAGAAATAGATTCGCAACCAAGTTGTGCATAACGTGCTCTGAGCCTTTCCGAAATTGCATTGGCTCTAGCGGGAGTTTATGTCCATGTTGTAATCCACATTCGGTCTCCTACGCCAGACTGAAAACGCCGCGTGCCTAATACGGTCCTGAACATAGTCTGTTAAGTCATTTCAATGAATGTTAATTGCAGTCTCTTTGGCGTACTGCACTGTGCAGGGCAGATTGCACTTCTATTATAAAATATAACTCCTAAAGGCTATTAGTGTCCGCCAGATGTGACGTATTTTCCTGCGTTTGTAGTGTTCAATCCATTTATTTATGTATGTATGTTCTGGAGCTCTCAACTTGAGGCAAACATACTACAGCATTAGTCGACACGTCTAAATTACTGTTCCTGTCTGGATTTTCTGGCTGATTTTCATGAAAGCGTGCGTTGCTTGCGATTTGGGTGAGTGACCAATTGAAACACGTTTTAAGACCCCCAATTACGTGTTCTACGTGTAACACGTATTTTAATTAGCTATTCACCCAAATCGCAAGCAACGCAAGCTTTCATGAAAATCAGGCCTGAAGAAGCGGCTTTTTATAAGACTGCCCTGGTTGAAGGATATACTTCATTTCCAGCTAAGATTTGCTCATAACATTAAACTTAATATAGTGTTAGTTACAAAGAAACTAAGACTACTATCCAAGACCTTTATTATTATTATTTGAATTATATCTCTTTTTAGGAAACCTTTGTTTGTGATTAAGGTGATCGATCAAGTGATAGTGACGTGAGTGAACAGACACGCTCGAAATGGGGATCCAGGACTTGCAAACGTTTATTGAGACCCAAGTGTCGTCAGCAAGTGTTCCTGTGGATCTCTTAAAAATCGCCCGTGCCGTTGCAGTACAACGAAGACCCCCCATTCGAGGAAAGGGAGTAATTCCTCCGAATAAGTTATGTTTGGTTGTGGATGGAGAATGTTGTTTGGATAGATTATATGGTGGATACTTTTCAGGTAAACTTTTTTTTTTTTGTATGTTTTTATCTTATTGTTTTGTACGTAATGAAACAGCATTGTATATTGCTCGTGAAGAGAAGACGAAATGCTTATGGAATTGTTTCCTAAGTTTCTCTGCTTAACGATTTTATTGGCCTGTATGCTCGGTATTTTGGGTTACTATTTCATAGTTGAGACAACTTTAGGCAGGTGTTAATGGATTGAGGTAGTAGAAGTTGGTCTCATGTATGATTAATATTTTCTTGTAATTAAAGGCATTGTGTAGGAAGTGCAAAATCTATAATATGTATTTGGCTATAATTTTGAACATATATTCAGACAGATTATTTTCAAGAACATTGACTCAGGTTGAATTATTTTTTATGTATGCATGAATTTCCAAGAATTGAAGATGTTCCACGATCATTCATACTTTTGTTGATATATTTTTAAAATGTGGACCTAATATGATTTTAGGAATTCCTTTATCATAGAATTATTTGAAAAAAGATATTTTAATCGTGATGTTCACTGTTTCAAGTGTAATAATAGCCATTCTTGCGTGTGCGGTGTGCAGTTGATCTGTAGTTTAATTTAGTACTTCACTTTCTGAATGGAGCTATCAGTAGTAGTCCTATTCTTTTCCGCGCTCGTATAAACCACCGTTTCTGATTTAAACAACTTATTTTCGAAAATAATAATGTTAAAATGAAGTAAGATAATGCTTACAGTTGTTCACAACGCGCACGAACTGAATTAAATTTATTTATGGCGTTTAGGTATTTACGGATGAGGCTGACATAGGGTATGGCAAAGGATGCGGGAAAGTAGGCCAGGGCGTAAGTTTAAGGTATTATCTCGACACTTGCATGGAAGGATTGGGGAGAAACCTTAGAAACCTCGACCAAGATGACCGTTTGCTGGTATTGAACCCAGATCTGAATATATGCGGTGTGACCACTACCAACTGACCATAGTTGCGTACCGCTTGCAATGGTAGTCAAAACTGCAACAGTTCTCTTCAGCGTAAGATGGCGTAATATCATCGTAATTGACATTATGCGTTTGTTATGTAAGCACAATCTAAACTACTGAAATAACCAGATGCGAGGAAGAGTAATAATGTATCAGAAACATGGGTTTTGTGCACTTCATATAAATTTCCTCTTGTATGACGTTTTCCATGTTTTAGATTTTTGAGGGTGTGAGATATGCACGGCATGGCATTATTAAATAAGATACTTGACTCTGAGAGGTTAGAATGGTTATTATGAACTTCTAAATTCATTAGTGATTTTATCAGTATTTGGTGGAGAGAGGTTGCAAAGTCCGGCGGATGAAGAGAATAATCAGTCCAAGTAGAGAAAAGAAATAATAGACGGGAAAGATACAGAGAGTGATAAGCAATTTAAAATAACTGCCAAAGAAAGGAGAGAGAGGGCTTGAATAAAGGTTTGTGGACTGTTAGAAAATAGTTACGAGCTGAGTAATTTGAGAAGGGATTGCAGCTATAGGCATAGCCATTAGAAAGGAAAAAATCTGGACATTTGAAATAGTTTTTAACAAGGTTGATTGATTTTGCTATATCAAGTGATTGTTCTTTTTTAAAATCAATGATTTAAATCAAAATATATATATATGATTTATTTCTTTGCTTGTTTTCCCGCCACCTTCGTGTTTTTCTCTAACTTATTTTATTTCCCTGTATTTGCTTCTTCTCTCTCTCTCTCTCTCTCTCTCTCTCTCTCGCATTCTCTCATATATTGAATTCCTGCAGTCCTGCCTTCACCTAGGACTTACACCTAAAGGTCTAACTTTCAAAATCCCCCTTTCCGGTTTTTCGCCATCCGATCGACACAAGCCTTTTCCCTTCTGCAGATACACCTCTGTTAATCTAACCACCCTAGGACTCTCTTTACACTTTCACCAAGCCTTTGAACTCTCCACAGAACTTCAGTCTCTCATCAAAATCCTGCTTTCTTTACCATCTCTAACATATATGAAACCCTAACTGATGTTTCCTGTCTCTTGCTTAACCTGAGATCCAAACACCTTTCCAAACTGTCGACTTTGTCTTCTGTCCTCTCTCAAGGCTCCTATCTTCCTTTACCTCTCCCTCCAACCTCTACTCGGACTGCCCTCCCCTTCCCCTTAGTCATCCTAATCGGACCTCTCTGAGCAATTGCCGGAGCAACCTTTTGAAAAATGACACTGTCACCCTGCATCTGTTTACAATATGGCGTTTCCTTAACACCAGTCCCGCACCTGTCCGCTCTGTCCATTTTCTCCTACCAGTTGAAAACGCTTTTGCGAAACGTACTGTACTGCTTTTCCATTGTGTTTGTGATGTTATGCACCTGTCTCAAGAATCTACCATGTAAGTATCCTTTTTTCTACCTGTTTTACCATTTTATATATATATATACTGTATATACAGGGTGTAACGAAAGTCCCTTGTCATAGGCCAACTTGGTTATGAGTGTAGATACAAAAACATGTCAGTGGGAAAAGTGGCTGGAAATGATCCGACTTGCAATCTAAAGTAGTTGAATTTTCCAAATCGGATCAGCCGTTTGAGCTCCACGCTGTTGGAGCGCCCAATGGGAACGAAAAATGCAACGTTGCCAGTCGTACTGTGATAATCATAGGCGCATTATGTCATGTAGTAATGAAACGGAAAACAAGGAAGAAATATGCCGGAGGGAAGGAACAAGAACACTACACATCTCAGTTGCAATCATTACCGTAGTGGGGTTCAGGGGCGGGTAGGGGTGATGAAATTCGTAATGCGTTGAAAGTTGCAAGTGTCATAACATGTGGGCCAAACGTCACAGGTGCGTTCTGGACAACAAAAGATGAAATAACGTCCCAATAAACATGGGTCTACGCCGCCTCGTTTTCGGGATACAGGGTTGTCAACTTGGAATCCAAAATCGCCTCCTGACCAGTGTAATTGAAGACAAAGATGTGGACAAACGTCGGGAGGTTATTCCTGACACCAAAACAAGCAGTAAAGTTCTCTTGAGGTTTTCGAATTCCGGTGGCTGTAAGAGATACAGGGTTGCCAACTGTGTGAGGCATTATCGAGTGTCACCCCAAAATAATTTATGAAAAAGGCAGCAAAAAACAAATGTACGCTGGTAACGTGATACCTGCGAGAGGGGGAAACGTGACAAAGCGCACAGTAGTGTCGCACAGTTAATGTTGTCACTCCAACACAAACGCATAGTTTGTTAACTGGAACAGATACCTTTTATCGCATGAAAAGCTGTGGTATAAGTAGTGAATGAAATTAAACGAAAGTTGATTTGTCAGTGTTGGCAACTACGGTAGCTATGAAGCTCGAACATGGAGAAAGTACGGTGTCCGTATCGAGAAACGAACAAATGTAGCACAACACAAATACTGTAGAATGAAAGACTGCAATGTAGGGAGTAAACCACAGAATACACAGCATGCAGTGCGTAACGGGTGTGGCAGAGGAGCCACCCAAAACGGTAAAGTTGTGAATAGCGTAGAAAGAAAATGTCCCAAATGATGTGGAAAACGTCACGTACATTGTTCCTATACCGTAACAATCCGGATTGTGTTTGTGTGGAATCAATATCTCGAACGTTTCACGAGAGATATTAAAATACCACTTTTCGGGTTGCAACACTGTATAATAATCCTCCACATGCTGCAAAAAGGGAAATAAAGATTAGTGGAGAGACAATAGGCATAGTTGATAAGTATGTTTACCTAGGCCAGCTCAAATCATCGAATGCCAAGTTGACTGATAAAATAAATAGAGGATGTAAAATGGCGTGGAGTTCGTTTGGAAGACTACACTTTATTTTCAAAAGAAAACTACCAATGTGTCTGAAGTGTAAAGTTTATAATCAATGTGTCTTAGCTGTGATGATGTACGGCTGTGAAACTTGGACATTGAATGCGCAAATGACTCAGATTGAGAGTCCCACAAAGAGCAATAGAGACATGGATTTATTTTTCTTCGGAACAAATAAGCTGTAAATATGTTTGGTTTCTGGAACATCAAAATAAGAAATAAATAACATTTTAGGAGATTTAAGAAATAATGCGTTGCTCAAGTATCCAGACCTTATTGGATTTTGTACTTTTCAGAATATTGTCAAAAATATAATTCAGTAGCAGAAATAAAATACTGATTGATATGTTGTTTAGGCTTTTTTGAAAAATAAGCACATTTTTGTATCGCATCAGTTTGACGGGGCGGAAGGAGGAGGAGAATAGAGCGCGAAGTAGAGGGAAATACTGAAAAAAAATGCGTGTGTATATTAATGTAGGACGGTACTGATTCTAATGCAGAATGCTACTGATTCTAATACAGAATGGGAGTTTTACATGTGGGAGTGAATTTCAGATAGATGCAAGTTCTTTGTGCAAAAGTGTACGGGAGAAGTTCAGGATGTAGATGCTAATATATGTAAGTCAGAACTAGGGAGTTAGTGGCATGAAATAGACTAAAAGGGGTAAGAAGTGCATTATAATAAAAAAAAAAAAAACATTGAATGAAGAAGAGTGCAACGAAAACAAACATACAGCAGTGAAAGTACTGGATAAACGGGGTAATTAAATAAACTGAAAATAATAAAGATTAATTAAAATTCGTAATAAAAGTAATTTATAATATTAAAACCAGTGTCTAGTAAAGTTGAGAAATCACGATTCTTACGTGTACAGGTAGAAAGGGAAGCACAATCTGAGATTGACAACATAGAAGTTTAAGGAAAAGAACGGTAAAAAAAAAAAAAAAAAAAAACTTTGGAATGTTGAAGTGCGAAATTCAGGTTGAAGTGAATGAACTACTGTATAAACTGTAATCAGTATAAAGATTGAGCGTATTACAAGAAAAGATGTTGAGGGAGGTCAAAGTAATTCAGATTGTCATTTATATAAAGACCTCATTGTATAGCTGGGGACATAAGTTTTGACGAATGTCTATGACTGACTTTACTTATTTCAAAAGATTAATTTGAGACCATATCAATTTATATACTTAAAGACATAGGCACAATCTCATGGCGCATTTTTTAGGTACATATTGTCCTGATATGTCGCTAAACGAGTGATATTTACAAAAATATCATTTTTCGTCGGAAAAAATATAAGTCCAAAAATTTACCAAGTTTGTGTAACTTCCTTGGGAAATATTCTTTAGATATACGACAATACTTTCGTCCACAGCTGTACATGACTTGTATTAGTTTCGTTGACATTACATGAAATATCCAAGAAAGCATACTAGAAAAGTTAAATGTCTAGCCAATTAAGTGGCAGTATGGCTTCTTTCTGTTTTGTGAATGGTTCGTTTTTGTGGAAATGCGTATTAATTGACATGTTCCCTTTTCAAGATTGGGCTTGCGGTGGACAGTGGAATCGTATGGTTCAATTTCTTGCCGTCCTGATCCAGACTATTCAAAGCAGCAACATAGAATTGGCCGTATTTTTCAATGGATGTCTCGAACAACAGAGAATGAGTGAGTGGGTTCGGACTCAGCAAAATATGCGCAGGAATGTAAACCAGGTATGTACGTACTTACGTTTTGATGGAAGAAAAATACGAAGCAGATATTTGTCAGTTACTACAAAATAGTTACATCATTGAGCACATATCTGTAGTGTGTGTGTGTGTGTGTGTG
>JAGDQP010011964.1:14103-25227 GCA_022664845.1 Lepisma saccharinum
ACGTTATGTAACAAACAAGTTTGTCTCGGGTCTGTAGAGGATATAGTTGGTCAGTGGCTCCTATTTTCATCCACCAATCAGTTACAGGAACAACAAATTTAGATTTCTAACTTCATAACCACATTTCAATTTAATCTTATTGTAAAGTGTCCTTTTTGATAATTTTATTGAGCTCTCTTTTCGGAGCTGTGCAAAACTCCTGATTTTTAGACTACAGAATTCATAATGTAGGGGACACTGGGGCTAGTTGTTACAGAACGTCTTTATAATTTATTTAAATGGCTTTTGCTAGACGCAACACTTGCCTATTCACTAAGGAAGTAACCTGTGTAATATACACGTTTTTCCTGTAGTACTAGTAGCAAGTGAGCTGAAGTTGACGACCTTCTTTATCGAAAATAATTTTTGCATTGTGTTTCAGAAGTGATCTTTGAAGTTACGTTGACGTTATTGCACATTTTATTATACTTACTATTCGACTTCCTTGGGTAATGAACAATTTTAGGTTAAATGTAATGAAGAAGCTTTGGAGTTAACGTTTTTGCTATATAACAACTGGCCCCTTCTGAAATGAAATTATTTCATTTATTTATTTAAGAATATCCAGATACAGCCTTTTGAGGCCATTTAACACGATACATTTTACAAGAGGAGGAGGACTTTTGTAAGAAATTGGCCCAGGCTTTTTTCAAGGTACTATCCCAGCATTTGCCTGTAGTGATCGAGGGATACCAGGGAAAACCTCAATCAGGATAGTCGGCACCAGGAATCGAACCTGAGCCCTTCCGATTACAAGGCGAGCAACCTACCGACTGCTCTGCCTCGTCGGTGACGTTCGTTACAGAATGATGCACATGCACAAAGAAAGACCAGCCAGCATAGGTCCAATACATGAAGATGTACATAGGAAAGTGTGTTAAGGGATGAAAATTAGGCAACAGGGAACGAAAGAGATGATAGAAGTGAACCTACTCGACTGTGCATGAATTACCAGTATCGTGCGTTGTTATATTTCTGTTGCAAAATCAATAGTGATTGAAGTCGACAAGGTTAGGTTAGTTTACTGTTCTAAAGTTAGTTTGATTTAAACTGTGAATATTTACCGCCCATAAAATTTATTTTATCTTATCTTTTATAAACTGTAAATAACTTCATTGTTGATCAGAGTGACACAACACAGTAAGCGACTTTTGCCAACGTGTGGATCAGAACAAGAAAATGACAGCATCGCATAGAATTTGTAATCCATGCATAATCGATGTTTACACTTCGATCACACCTTTCGTTCCGTGTTCTTAAAATTCAGTTCTAATAGTAAAAGAAGTCTAATATTAGATGAGACAGCGAACGTGAAGAATGTCTTTTTATTATACGTTTAAAACTGTATTCGAGAAGTAAACAGTGGGGAATGTTTACAGCCACTCTTGAAGAAATGGGTTAACGTACATTTTATGTTTACCTATATTGTTTTTCTGACATGCTTTTATATTTGGTGATTCAGGTGACTTTTTTTTTTTTTTGATACAGGTCCTCAAGCACATAAATACAAAAGGAACGCCACCTCCGAAAGTGTGGTGGGTACCACCTGTTTGCCTTCGTACTTGCCTAAGAATGGCTCTTAGACATCTTAATGTTACTGTGGTAAGTACTTACATGGCGTTAGTCGTGTGTTCTAGTTATTAGAAGTGTTTCGCTGTAGTAATCTAAGAATTAGATGTTTATAGATTTTTGATAGAGATGCTCTTCCTACGCACTTGCGTAATCAGTGTAATTCCGTGATTGGAAGAGAGAAATAAAAGTTAAATATAAACCAAAAAGGAAGGAATTTAGTTGTTCCCAAGAAAAGTTTCATCGATTTCACCGAATAATTTCAATATTTCGAACTTAACAGTAGTTCGTTGTCAAACGCAAAGGAGTAAGCAAAGAGCACGTGCAGAATGAACAAGACTAAAGCGACTCTCTAGATATATACGCAAAGACAGCAGACGATTTTAATCATGACTGTGAATAATTAACTATTGAATATTTTTGCCTGTGCATTAATAGTATAGTCCAGGGTAAATAGGATTCAAGTTTTAAAAAAATTTGCATTAAAATTTGTTTTCGTTATTCTATGTAGAATGATTTGGTGCTGAATAACGTATCAAAAGTTGTCACCGTTTGGAGTAAAACACTGTTCTATGAATTTTTCATAAACAGTGCCCCGTACATAAATTTTGCAAGAGTAAAAGATAAAAAATCGTATAGTCTCGATTACCATTTTTCACCTAGAACGAACGGTTACATAGTTACTACGATTTATAATTTAAATGTAAATTTTAACTCATCAGAAAAACGAAATTTAAAAGAGATGTTTTAATTTCAAGGCGAGGAAAATGTCTGGAAACACCATGGTAAGTCGAAAATGGCTAGAGAGAGAGAGTCCAAATGTTGAATATCATTGATGGGGGAGAGGAGGGGGGACTCCATGTCGGCCATCTTGAGGGTCGCTGTCTTGAATTCATGACAATGGAAATGGAAAGGGCAACATATGACATTGTTTTAGGCTAGCTTGTACCCAGAAATTCAAATGTGAAGTCGCTTTTTTTTACCTACATTTGTTTGTTTAAGAGATAGGTGCTATTTGCTCTGAGATTTAGTGAAAAGTCTGTCATAGTAGGTAATTCAGCATGGCGCTAATCCTTAATGACCGGATCGAGATTATGCTGGTGAGTGTTCTAATGATTTCTGCGAATAGCGCGCGGAGAACAGCAGCAAACACAATGGTATTACCACCACCACTCGCAGTACCATCAGCACAATCTCGATCCATTTATGAAAGGTTAGCCCCATGCTGAATCACCTACGATAACAGTGAATCACCATTACCTTTTGCCAAATCCCAGAGTAAATATCTCCTAAATAAATAAACGTAGGTAAAAAAACTACTACACATTTGAATTTCTGGAAACGAGCTAGTGTAAATGTTACCGTTTCCTTTTCCACTCTCGACATGAATTCAAGATGGCGGCATTTAAGTGATCGCCATGGAGCCTCGCTCCCACGAATGATACTCAATATTTGATCTCACTTTATCCAGCCATTTTCGACTTACTAGAGTGTTTCCAGACCTTTCCCTCACCCTGGAATTAAAACATCTTTTTTATTATTATTATTATTTCGTTTTTCTGTTGTATTAAAATTTACAACTTTTAAACCGGTGATATCTTTGTAACAGTTCGTTCTAGGTGAGATGTGGTATAAGAGAGACTCAGAAAGTATTTTACTACGATCTTTAATTTTTTTTACTTTTGCAAAATTTCTGCACGGGCCACTGTTTGAGATTCAACAATACAGTTTTTGGCGCCATTTTTTGAAAATGGCGGTCGGTTCTCTTGCTCCAAACGGTATAAACTTCATGCGTTATTCAGCACGTCCTTTTACATAGCATAGCGAAACAGAAAAATTTTTTTGCAGTTGTTTAGGTTTTGGGGTATTTTTTCAGTGGATTCCCTGGACTAGTACTTCCTGTAAGCACCGTGCTGGTTTTCCTATGGTAGTAGTGGTCGCCGTAAGGAAGAATATAAAGGCACAATTGTGGATGTGTATGTGGTGTATTTCTTTCCACATGTTGCAGTCTGAATTGTTACAGTTATATATTCCTTATTACTATTTGTAATAAAGTTGGACTTCTTTGTAAATATGGCAAAAGGTAAAACTTACAGACTATACGTTTTTCAAAATAAGAAAGGTATTGACAGCTCGCGGTACACGGGAACTGTTGTCAAGTCGTGCAGCGCTTAATAATAATAATAATAATAAAAAACATAAATAAATAGTAGTAGTATAAACTAAACATGAGAAACATCCACATACATTCTGCCGTTAGAACAATATTTGAGGTAAATGTTAAAATATGAAATAGAAGTACTTAGATTCTTTTTCTTTGTACTCTTTTCTTGTCGAGTTGCTAGTGATGGTAGTCTTCATAGTAGAGTTCAAGTCGTTACTTCTGTCCTCACTATCACTTGAATCAAGAGAAATAATAATTCTTTCCACACACTTTTCAAGAATACCCTTATTTCGCCAAGCTTCCTCTAGAACTTCCTTCGCGTGATTAACAACGTTCGCCCATTTTGTTTTTGTTATCTTTTCCACACCTTTTCTAAGAAGTCTACTTCCGCGATGGTAAAATGTTTTTGTCAGCCACATACCCTGTTATTTTAAATGAGATATTTTTAATATGATTAAAGTGACAGTGGTGGCAGTTGGATAACATTATGACCATGTTTCTTTGTCAACTCATTCACTATATAAGTTCTGATATGTTTCAGCCACAATCTTTAGAAGTTCAGGCTTTTTCATTTGGCCCTTAACGTGTATATTGTGAGCGGTTAGACACGGATGTTTTTCATCTTTCTTATTACCCGTTGTTGGTGCCTTATTCATAACTCTTGAATAGTATGGTACGCTGTCCCTTACAATGGTTGAAGGCCTGCTAAAGTTTTTAATTAAGATTGTAAAGTACAAATCTAAAAAGCACCCCCTTCCCCCTGCGCCACCCATTGCCATATACTCATAAAACTTCCAGTTTCCTTCATATCTGTTTACATCGATTCACACGTTATAGTAATTTAACCAGCAGACGCAGTGTTCCACTTTTGGTTATTTTGCCATGTCAGTTTTAACCCCTTCACCAGTCACGGATCTGGCTCCACTGTTTCACCTTTACACCAGAAAGTTTAAGACAAGTTAAGCACACAACTCTTTTTCTTTTCCTTGTTTTCTCAATCTTTCTTCTTCATTTTCTTCATACTTTTTTCAACAAATATATAGGCGTTTTTTCTGTGATCATGGGAGCAGTATAAACTCCCGAAGCGTTAGAAGAGAGAAGAATACTAAGCATTTAAAGACTATCAACGCCGGTAAGTACCAATTAGCATTCGGTTAGTCTTCAGCACATCATGACTTTCTTTAACTAAATCTAATTTGCGCAATAGACCCACGAGAGAACCCTTTGGTATTCCTTGTACTAATTCAAGCTACGGTCGCGGTACTGAACCGAAATGCGATACTGAAAAGTAAACAAATTAATACAAATATATGTAGAAGAGGACCTCCACGCGTTTAATTTCTTAGACACAGCCAGCTGCCGAGAATAAGTTGGGAACCACTACACGTCTTATTGCTTAGACACAGCCAGCAGCCCGGAATAGGGAATGAACCACTGCGCGTCTTATTGCTTAAACACAACCAGTGGCCGAGAATAGGCTGAGGACTACTGCACGTCTTTTTGCTTAGACACATCCAGTAACCGGGAATAGGTTTGAGGAAGGTAGATGCTAAGAATGAAGTACAAAGAGCACTTATGATAAAGCAGAATAAAAAGGTAGAGACAAATAAAAGATCAGAGAATTATTGATAATGACAAGAGGTTTATTAGTGGACTGCTGTCCGAAGAAAGGACACACCAAGCAAGGGAGCTTGATGTGATTCGGGCCGAGGAGATCTGAGCTCCGGGCCAGGTGCATCTACTTATATTCCTCCGGTTGGCACTCGGAAGTCCTCGGCTTGTGACATTATACACACGAAGTTACCTTTTGCACAATTCAGTCACATATAAACACACCATTGAGTTCTGCTAATTAGAATTTTATAGTTCAAAAGAATAATATAGCTTAACAGTACGCACAGGATGTCTTAAATGAAGTGATTCTATTTGAACGAATTTGTGTAATACAGCTTAGGGGCTGTTTTCTCAATAAAATAACAATAGTAACTGTTAAGCAAATGTGAGGTACGTTACAAGGTATTTTCAAACCAATCTCCGAACACAAGGTGGTTCATCTCCTCGTGATCAGTCTTCTTTCTTGACTTGAGAACCAGAAGGCAATTTTCAACAAAACCTTGAGGCGAATCCGCGTGTAGTACTATTATTATCCCTTTCTTGCCAATTTGCACTGCCATCGTACCTTCAACCGAATCAGCCGTCCAGCCTAAAGATATATTCGAAGTTTTCTGCATAATTTCCCTCAAGAATCCGCGTTGCCACGTAACAACATTAGTTTTCTCCATCAGTATCTTCCGTCCAGTAACTTTTTTTATACGTGATGTCCAAGTCTTGTGACAGTTCTTAGGGAAGTTTTACTACGACTGAAGAGATTCGCCCCTTGAAGTGAGTTTCTTTGTTGTTGGATGCTCTTTCTGTTGATACTATGCACAGATATGTCGTCGGATAGTATCCTGTTCGAGGTCTAAATTTGTCCTACTTTTTCATCTTCCGCATCTTTTGAGTTTCAAGTTGAGACTGCCCACCTTCTGCCTCTTCCAGTTTTGACGACAGTGTTCTTTATTTTTACAGCCTGGGGTGGTCTGTTAACCAACTGGGCTAAGAGAAGAAGAGGTCCGCCACTGTACCTTTCCTTCTCAAAACACTCCCTAACATTGCATACTATTTCCCTCGCTTGACTTTTAAGAGGAGCACCCTTCCAGATACCCCTGAGCTTTTCGCTTTTCAAAGCATTGTTCTCTCCCTCCGTACATTCTGCCCTCGTTCAAAATATAACACACCAAAAAAATCTACTAAAACAATGTGTCACTTAACAACAACGATAAGAATAACTAAAATAATAACAATAATAATTAATTAAAATAATAATAATAAAACGAAAACAACAGTCAGCAGGAACGAAAAAAAGAGCTAAATGAACATCAAACCAGGCTTCCACGAAGTGATTTCGCCACTTAATGAACCTTGTAAGTTGACACGTATGACGGCAGCCCTGCCGCGTTTCCTGTAAAATATATGCCTCGTCATTGTCCAGGGTGATAGCTTCTTGCAGCTGACACTGTCCCTTCCTTCTTTTGCAAGACATAACATAAAAACTGACATAGGTTTGTAATTCTCCAACCACCCATTGACCGTACTTATTGGTATGTAGTGTACGTTTTTTCCTTTGAGTCTTGTGTTTACCCGAGGATCGCTGTTTGTTTTTTACCTGCTCAGGTAGACCTTATTGATATTTTTAACTAATTAAGATGTCCGATTTGCTATTGAACATTTAATTTAATGTCGAAATATCACCATAATTCTACAGTGTCGCATTTCCAGTTCATCCTATAAATTGAAGAAAAGTTCAATAATAGTATTTCCTGTAATCCTTACATTCCTTGTTTTACAGATGTTTCATCGTCGGCAATTCAAAACCTGTTGTGTGCATTTTTATAAGTTTTTTCAGGAGAAACAAAAAAACAGGATGTTCATAACATTGTTCAGTTTATAAAAGTAATGTTATAATTAATATTTGATGCTGCAAGTAACATGATATCTGCTCAAGTCATAATAAATTAAGTTTAGAAAGAAAAAAAAAATTCTGGCCGAAAATGACACATAGCAGGTTTTGAATTGCCGACAACGATATATATAGTATTTCTTCTACATGAGCATCAATTTCTGCAATACCCTTAGTGTCAAGTTTTTTTCTTGTGTATGTTAGTAGAAAATGTCTGTATTTAAAACAGTACGAATTCTCTTTTTTCTTAAAGGTATGTACAATGGACGATCACCACCAAGAAGTCATAGCATACTGTAGAGAAAATAACTTTCATGGATTGATGGCTGAAGATGCAGAATATGCGGTTTTCGATCCACCACGTTACTTTTCATCAGAACAGCTCAAGTTGACATATAAGGTATTTTCAAGTGGATTTATATTTCATTAATAAAATATAGGAGATAGGTATGTTCTTATTCATCCGTTGAAATAGAGCAACGGTTTCCAAACTATAAAAACGGGACCCACCTTAAAGTTTGAGAAATTTTCGCGACCCACCTAATATGTATATATGCAATATGTATAATTTGTCCTGTCGTAAAAGGCGAACTTTCAAAGCATATGCACGAAAAGACTGTGATTGATAATCTTAATGTGAAAGTGTAATAACCATAAAACAAATTATTCTTTTAGTACTTTTCTGTAGGAAAATGCAAGAAAAATACATTTATTAATGTTTATAATATAGGCGAACCTCTCATTAGATTGTAAATGGTATTAAAAGAAGTAAACATACATGACATTCAAAGCATTCTTGAATTACTGTAATTAGTTGGCTTTACTATTATATATGAGACTGTAACTATTAGAAGCAAAAAACATCATTGGGAAATATAAATCTTAAAATGAACACAGAAAAATTTACAGCCGTCGTGGCCGGGACTCGAACCCGGATCTCCCAGTTGCCACTTAAAAATGCTATTACACCACCACGACATTCTCCCAGCTCCTTATTGCTGGTTATGAATTCGAATTTTGGATTTAATTTTCAACACCTTTAGGAACTTCAGCTCAGACCGGATGGACGATGATTGGTGGAATGAAGAAAGTGGGAAGAAACGGGAGAACTCAGAGAGTACCCTACGCATACGGTGTTTGTCCACCACAAAGCTTACATAGCATGAACAGGGATCGAGTCGACAACCCCAAGCGCCAGAGGTGAGCGCTCTACCATTGAGCCACCACAGCTTCTGGTTGAGGCCCAGGGAATTTGTTTTTTGTTTGTGGCCTTCAGCCTGGGATAGGGAAGGAGTAAGGATTCGGGAATGTGTCAGCCAGGGCGTATATTATCTTTTTATTCGAGGAATCCTATATAGTCGTGCAGTGCGAACGAATAGATTTTATGACGTGTTTTCACAAGAGAACTTCAAGTATGGTAAACGTTGAAATTAAGTGAAAAGTTGACAACCGCAGTGACCGGGACTGGAACACGGTTCTCCTAGCTGCCGGTTGGATATGCTGTTCATTCCACCATCATTGCACGGCAATTCTCTGTATAGAATGTTCCTGACGCCTCGACACTCCCAGCTTCTTACTGCTGGTAATAAATTCTTACATTATTTATGTATTTCACTTACAGTTCATATACTGGTTTCAGGTGCTTGGTTGGCAGAAATGTTGTGTATAATATTTTTATGTCCACACATGGTGATTTTTGTTTTGCAAGTGTATACTTTACAAAGCATAAGCTTTGGATTTTTTTTCATTTCTGGATAGCAGTAAATTGTAGTGTGAAATAGTTATTTAAAAGTCTCATTGGGTTTTCTTTTTAATGGAAGTGTATTGACATTTATGTTTAAATTATGCCTAAAGATATTAAAAATCTTACCTGTAGCGGTACTAAAGATAATAGTCTGGTACATGCCTACATTTATTTACCTTTATGCAGGGCTCACTGGAAACCAAAGAATATATTCTGAACGAGGTAGCTAAAGGACTGGATCTCAATCCCAACAAATTCTGTGTTCTAGCAGCTTTGCTTGGTAACTACTTGCTAACAGAAGAAGACTTAGCCGATTTTTATCGTACTATATGTCCAGACCATCAGCCCGGAAAGGTAAATATCCGTTAAGCTCAGTACTTTGTATTAATGTTGTTAGCGCAATTCAGGTTCAAGATAGCATTTAATTCCTGTAAGATTAACTCACACGGTTTGGCAGTTCCAGATTTATAAATTAACCCATTACCCGCCAACCTCTTGTATTGTTATTTATTGTTTAAAATATATTTATTCATAACTGTTTGAAATACAAAGACGCAAAATTTGTGTTAAAATTGAGATTGTCTATATAGTTTGGGAAATACAGCCCGCCCCATTTTTGGGACATGTGTAATTCAAATTTACTGTATTGTTATCCTACAGTAGGTTTGTACACTTATATTGGTACTTATCTTGGTACATTTATTACGGTTGGTCGTTCATCTCCATCTTTGCACATTATAAGTGATGAAACAGACCGTACGCATTTCACTAATTCACATAGGCAAGAATGTTTCACTACCATTGTGTTACCAAACGAAATGTTTCCCGTTTTACACAAATTGTTCACAAGAGATAAACACTTGAGCTGATAATTAGATATTTTATATTGTGTAAATACTATGAAGAGGACTGTATAAAATATTTCACTATAAGTAATTAAAATAAATTTAGTTTGTAGATCAGCTATCGCTATAAGAAGCACACTCCACTACACGCACAGATACACTAAAGAAAAACGCGGGGCGGCCTAACGGTGTTTTTGAAGAACAAGGGAGAAAAGTCCACCAGAATACGGGGTTCTGGAGTAGAATAAACATGACCCCAAGAGCCATCTATGGGCAAAAATAAACACTGTATTTTGACTGTTTCAAGTTTTTTAAGAGCTGTCAATCGGACCAAACAACCATTTATATGTTAAATGAGTCAAAACATTTGTCATGCAGTCCTACGTTGCACCTTCTACAAATCTTTATTGTCTTCTTGCAAAATGCGCACCTTTTCTGCATTTTGGTTACCATTATAAGATGATTTCCTGGATCCGTACGCACGTCAATACCTAACACTTTGCTTGCTTGAGGGCCCCTTCTTGTAGCAAAACTGTTTCCCTTCGAAAGGTAGAATAGAACAATTCGCCTCCGAACATCGAACAGGGACATGTTCTCATTTGCATTGACAATCTGAAAGATCCTCCAGGTGTTGACAACTGCGACTTCTGACATTTGTGTAAACAAAGGCCACCACCACTTCTTTGGTCTGATTCTTACACTGTATAATCCTACAGTGTATATCTAGAAGGTCTACACCTCCCATATGCGCATTATACTCTTTTGCAAGATGTGGCATTGGAATATATATTTCCTTTTTTTTGCTTCTGGGAATAATGCCGAACTGACGATAATGGAGCGATTGTGTCAAAAGTTAGTTGCAACAGAAACTGCTTTATTATTGTTCCATTTCACAATGAGAATTTCATTTTTATCAAATCTATGGGCCATGAAACCACGTTCTGTTGCTTTCTCCATCTATTTGCTGTTCATCAGAGGCCAATAGTTTATACGGTTCTCCATAATAGTTCCGGTTGCTTTCAGTGCAATAAATGTATTTGCGCTAGAAAAAATGTCAACACATATTTTATACTTGTTTCTTTCTGCAACTTTAATGCAATCTATAAGTTCGTGAATCACTGTCACCAAGTGGCCCACTCTTCCCATCGGTCCTCCCACAGTATGGTGAAAAGTTGTATAGAAAACCTGAAGAACTAGTCATAAGTTGTATAGAAAACCTGAAGAACTAGTCATAAGTTGTATAGAAAACCTGAAGAACTAGTCA
>JAGDQP010011964.1:25237-51564 GCA_022664845.1 Lepisma saccharinum
AACTAGTCAGACACCATAGTTCGTAACCAAATTTTATAGGCTTTCCGCGGATAAACATTTTGGCAGGATGTTTTCCGTAGTATCGCACCATCATTTCATCCAGAGACCACTCTTGATGGAAAATACCGCACTTCTGAAACTTTTCTCAGTGTCAAAGGACTTTATACATCTTGTTCTTGTAAATTTTAGAATTATCGTTGAGATGTAAGTACTTCATTTCCTTGAATTTGTTTCTTGACATCGAGTTGGAAACAAGTGGAACATCCACATTTGGCGCTTGCTCCCAATACATATCTTTTTGCGGAAGCGTGTGGTTCCCTAATAGCAGCGAAATGCCAATGAATTCACGCAAATCGTCCTTTGTTATATCAAAATTACTGCCGTTTTTCTGAGCAGTTTACACTTTACTCTGTTCAATTATCAGTCCCTCAACCTCGTCTGATAAAAACTCAGCAAAAATCTGTAGCACTGTTTTCCCTGTCAACTTATTCATTACATTATCTATATTAATTTCTTCTGTTTGTAGGGTTTCACTATATTTTGAATCACACTTACACCACTTTGGGGCAGGAAAAATTCTTTCGCCTATTTTATTCTGTGCTTCACACACACACTTGAGGTAGACGGAACATCATCGACATTTTTATCTGATGTTTTTCTTCCCTTTGGATTTGATGTGCTCGTTCCATTCTCTTCTAACAGAGTTGTCGATCAATTCCAAGGTACCAGCCACATCACTAACTGGACATTCCAGTAACGAATCCTCGTCGGAAAGTCCGTCCGGTTCTGGAGGTATTTGCAACTTCCACATCATCGGGATCAATCTCATAATCATTGAGCATATTCAATAAATTCGCAGTTTAACTCATTGTAAGTGCAGGCTTATACAAACTCATAGCGTTTATCGTTCCTGGAAATGCACCCTTCGTTACTTATGTTCACCAATACGTAATTACATCTTCAGAAGCACCACATCTTTGCTACACAAGGCTGCATCAGAACTAACATATGGGATGATGCTAGCGTAACCAGCCAATGTCCTTATTTTGGGACGCTTGAAATTAATATCTGAGAAATTTAACTAAATGCATTTACGTTGTATTACAGACGATCATATTACTTCAAGATAACATGTTTTCACAGAACACAACCTATTGTCTTATATATCCTTTACCAATATTACGCAGAAACCGAAAAAATCTTGCACAGCTGAAAAGTTGATTCATTATATTCAAGCGCCATCTCTTGGCCACCGTATTATTAATTCAGAAGAAAGAACAGTAACTAAAATATAATAACCAGTTAAGTTGTTCTGAAATCCAGCTTCGTGTAGTCTAGATAAGGTGGTGGGAAATACACAGTACCCAAATTCTGCTTCGTATTTTGAGTTTTGTTTCCATCTTCAGAAGCTACATCTCGATTACGAGGTGATCTCCGCTCATATCAGAACGTGGAGTAACACGCTCAGTATCCATGTGTGTATTAATTTGAATTCAAGAAATTGCATTCAAGTTGGTGACTCCCGGTAGTAGCAGACTTAAGTTGTTTTCGATAGCCAATAGGGTTTTGAGAATCTGAGAATAGCATGGCACATGGGTTTTGAACCGTGCAAAGAATATATACGTGAATCGAAAACTCGAACCCCGGTTTTAGAATTTTCTTAGCATCGTAAGACTATACAGCATTCAATAGTTGATGCAAGATTATTGCACCGAGCCGCCGTAGCTCAGTGGTAGAGCGTTGGCGTAGCATTCGAGAGGCCATGGGTTCGATCCCAGCGGGCGACCATCCTGACAGGCTCTTCCAGAGTATTTCCTTGGTCACACCAGGCAAATGCCGGGATGGCACCTTCTACATAGGCTCTGGCTGACACTTTCCCCTCTCCTATCCCGCCTGGGCCTTAGATGGCTAAAGACCATAAATAAAATTCAATGTATATTACTATTGCACAAAACAGTAAGTGTAGATAGAATAGTATAGAGTATCTACTTTCATCAAAAACATCCTGCTGGGCTGAACTTAAAAGGACAATTAAAAGAATTTTGAACCATTTTTTAATAGCTTCAGATAATACACCACTACTATCATATCACATAGTTTTCGTCAAAACTGCATTATAATTTTGGCACATGCCACATCCTTATATTTTGTTGAAATATTCCCCATCTCACCGTAGAGAACAAAATAATATTCCGAACGGACGAGCGTATTCCAGTTGCTGCAAATCGAGACTATACGATTTCCTCGTACAGTTTACACTATTGTGTTAAAAAGAATATATTATTTAACAAGCACAAAGCTTTTGCTACCTTACTTCTTTCCCATCTGAGAATGCGAACGCATAGTTTTATGAAATTGTTACTGCCATAATAGAGAGAGTATAATTGATCTCGAAGAATCGCTGCATGTTTCAAGGTAAGACATAAGATGGAGCTGAATCGGGACTACGATTTTTTATCAACGTATCCAGTATCCAGTTTGCAAATTCGCTCGTGCTTATTAAACATACTGGTTCGGAATACTTTGTAATCAGGTATTCCGCCAGGATTTTCAGATTGGAGGGGGGGGGGGGGCGTAAAGTCAAATTGGGAGTGTGTAGGTAGTTGTACAATGTTCCTATCAACTTTTGTCCCCGAAAAAAGTTAAAGTTGGGGATACTCTCGAGGATTTGGGCTGACACCCCCCACAGGGGCCGGGGTTTGGCGGAATCAGATTTTAACAAAACCAGTAGATACCGTAGGCCATACCTTCCATTCCAAAGTACATACAAAGAGAATTAATGGATGATAATTTTTCTGCTTAATTTCTATCAGAAAGAGCCAAGATAACATATGCAAACTGTATCACAATGAAAAGTTACAAATGTTCAAAACCAAAATTCGCAGGTTCCTGTAGGCAAAGCAGACATTACATGTTGCACATTTCAAACATTAAAAAAAAAAAAATTAATAGTATGTTGATAAATTATAGGATGGAAATTAATTTTGGTCCAAATTAATATAAAAATAATTCTTCTCATCAAATAAAGAAAAAAGGGGGCCATTATCTACTCATATCTTAAAATTTATCTGTTCCGAACATGCCACTCTAGATTCCACCTATTGCGAATATAACGTTTTAATAATTACAACACTAATGAACTAGTGTGTATAAAAATTCGCACAGATGGAATGAACACGGCAGAGCTGAAACAGATCACCGGCTGTCAGGGGATGTTGGTCAGGTTTTGGACTGTGTCGCCGGGTGTAAAATTTGAACGCGTTTTGACGCGGTGATTCTATGTAGAGCTGATAACCCGGAAGACGAAGGAGAGATTTTAATTATTTCACTGCCTTTGGACACTGTTTCTTTCAGTTACCAGGACCGGAGATGTTACCCCGAGAACACGAAAAATACGACTCCGAAATTCCCAGTTAAATATATTTTCCAGACCGGGTCAATCGGGTCACTTACGTTTGGATCTGACCCTATCACCAGGTCATCGAAAGTGGCCCGGATTTGGGTGTGGAGCACGCACAAACAGAGAGAGTGTGTGTAAAGTAAGAGAAAAAATGATTAGAATTAGAAGAGAAAGAAGCAGCGAAGACACGATAACAATACATCAAGAAAGAGAGAAAGACCAATGAAAAACATGAAAACTACATTATCATTATGCTAAACAACACACACACTGTTTACTCGAATTCTGACCAGTAGTAAATCTTCGTAAGTTCTCAACAACCCGGAGATGAATCTCTGTTTGAATACTTCAGTGTATGTGAAAAGAAACTGGCTGGTGGGTAATCGAACCCAGGTTTTCAAATTAGATGTCCAGCACGATAGCGATGTACTCCATAGGTGACTTTACCCAAAACGTGCTTAACAAATACAATAGTTAGCCCAGTCAAATAGGGAAAAAACCTCGGAATGAAACTGAACAAGCTGAAATTTTGCATACACCTTTGTTTTGACATTCTAAAGTTGGGCTGAAAAGTCTCATATGATAGATATAGCGTCGGCGAGTCGTAATATCAAACGTCACGAAAGTCGGTATTTCGCAAATATCTTGCTTCCTATGCGTCGCACGTCGTTAAAGGTTATTACAAAACTTGTAGAGCATAAAATTCTCTACAAGTTTGGTTGTATGCATTTCTTTCGTATGCTTGACCGTTTTCGAGATATAGGACAAAGAAGGGGAAGTGCGCATCCGTACCACCGTATAAACTGCGGAGACAAATGTATAATGCACTGTACAAAGTTAATTATATAATCGAAATTATATTGTTATAATTATTATTTATTATTAATAATGTTAAAACATTGTTTATTTACAATAAATAGTTCATAAATACTTGTTATAAATAAGAAATTTATCAATTAATATGAAGTAATATTAAATAAATTATTTAAATTAAATATTGTAATTACATTGTTTGTTAAATTTAAGTAATTAATATTTTTATAAATAACAAAATAATGCATTCGTTTCCACACCACCTTTTAGGTAGAATGCTTGTATTTAGTCCGGAAGCGAGGTTTGAAGCCCGAACTCGTGGAGCCATCACAGAACGTTCGTCTGTTTGGGTCTTATTTATGTGGCGAAGCACTACCTGTAGTGGGTATATGTGCATATTTGCATCCTTTTTGATGAGGCGCATTGACTATCATGCATAAGAATATGTTCCCGGTGTTGGGAATCTTTCGCCTGCGGTCCTTAATTTTAAATATATATATTGGAATAATTTCAAATAAAATATGTTAGTACTGGGTTCGTTTCCCAAATATGGAGTTGGGGACAGTATTTTGCGTTTGTTTTAGCCTGAAATTTGGTGCAGACTTTGTGCAGCTGTTGTTCTGTGATTATTATCATTATTATTATTAGTATTTATAATAATAATAATAATAATACTCCGTTGCTGCTGTTATGTATACATCTACATTTAGCACTTTATTTGTTGTTGGGTTGTTATAAACATTTTTTCTAACAGTATTTGTTGGTAGTCGCTGTTGACATCTTCAACTGTCAGATGGGCTTGGAAAGACAGGTCCTACAGTTGTCTGGTTAGTTGGATCCTGAACCACTTCGTGATCGACCACTACGGGGTTTGAACTTGTGGCTACGTGCATAAGATGATCGTGATAGGCACTTCCGTATCTCTAGGTCATTTTTGGCCATAATTTTGTCTATTAAGAGCAGTTTGATCTCTAACAGCCTTTTAAGAAGAGTTTTGTTTTTTACGTATATCTGATAGTGTTGTATGTACCTTGGTGGCCTGGTCCAGTTCATCGAACATGGATAACGTGGAAACACGTTTTGATAGGCCAGTGTGGTATGGTAGTTCTCGTTGGGCTTTCAGGGTAATACCCTACTATATTTGGTTTGTTCTGTAATCTTTTCTATAAAATCTTCGGCACTAGATTGTTGTTTTGGTGGAAAACTGTTTGTTCTACTTCAGCACAACCGTGCTAGAAAGTGTGTTTCTGAAGATTTGATAATAAATGTACACCCCTCATATGTACTGACTTAAATTCATTTTAAAAGGAATATCTGATTTCACAGAGGGTCTGGGTGTGGTGATTGTGGGTTTCTTTGACAGATTTGCTACTGCTTGTTTGTTCCGAAAGTTGTATTCGGTTTAATTGTCTGATATATATTGGTAGGTGCGCACCTGCTTGTTCGAAAATTAGTTTTATTTTCTTATTTTAATACTTTGTTTTATTTATCATTAGGCTCGATGCCATGTTTACTACGCACTTGTGATGTTTAAGTGCATTTAATCAGCAGTGGCGCGATCCACATTAGCGCCTGTTAATCGACGAACGTTGAAAAAGTTGTTTCAATTATCGGTGTGAAATGAGCGTTATTAGGCTTTTTTTTTTTTTTTTTTTGCTTCAACTATGACAAGATTTTGTTGAATAGAAGTGCCCAAGGATAGGACAGATTCCGTCCTACGTAGACAGATTTTGTTTGTTCTTTGTCATTTTTTTTTCTTTTTTGTTTCTAGCATTGGCATTTGTAGGTACTCAAAGCTTTGAGTTTATCTCAATATTTTGTTCAGTTGTGGGTATCATATTTTGTGCTAAGTATAGCAAATTTGTCATCTTTTGTTAATATTATCGGTGTTTTTCCTAAGCTTCACGTCTTTTGAGGTAAGTTTAACCTTCTCCATTTTCCTATTCCAATGTGTGTGAGGAGAGATGTGGTTTGGCCCTTTATTTAGGTTTAAACCCTTGATTTTTAGAGGGTAAATTAATGTGGGGGATTCCATGTTTTGGAAGCTGAGCTTCTTTTTGTCGAACATCAAGTTTTGAAGATGGTTTCGCTTTTTCTTAAAAGCTATAATGGCCTTAGGGAAGCCTTTTGTTTTTATTTAAAAAACAAGCTTTATGTTTCATCAGTGTGGAGGCTATAAGTTTGTGCTACTGCGATTGCTGTGGATTTCCCAGTTTGTGTGGGTTTTCTGTCGTAAAAGTTATTTTACATACTTCGGTTTGTAGATCCCTTTCGTGTTTAAGTTGTGGATCATGTAAGTTTTGCCACAGTATTTCCTATTTTGGCTGTGATATCATTCTAAATGTCGTCAATAAGTTGGTTGAATGCTTGTGGAGCCAATGTTGCCCTCAGCAAAATTCGAAGTTGGTTTTTCAATTTGAATATTGGTACAGGACTTCGTTGCAGAAGTCTCTCTTCACGGATAGTGTGCCTCTGTGTTGAAGGATTCTGGTCTTTGCCTCTGACCGGATATGAACCCGACCTGTTTTGTTCCAGAGTCTCCTCAGAACACTTTTATAAAATGTCCATCTTGTAGTTGGCTGCTTATCAGTTCTCACAGCAACATTTCTGAATTAATGGCAGACAATAAGAAAGAAACTAGACCAACATAAATAGATAATAATAATGAAAAATATAACGATCAAATTCAACTTATAAACTGTATTTAAAAAAAAAGATAAAACTAAAACGACTGAAAAAAAATCTGAAAGTAGACATATTTACACTTTAAACGGATGCGCACTTCCCCTTCTTTGTGCTATATCTCGAAAACGGTTAATCATAGGAAATAGATGCATATAACCAAACTTGTAGAGAATTTAATGCTCTACAAGTTTTGTAATAACCTTTAACGACGTGCGGCGACCCATAGGAAGCGAGATATTTGCGAAATACCGATTTTCGTGACCTTTGATATCTCGACTCGCCGACGCGATATCATATGAGACTTTTCAGCCCATCTTTAGAATGTCAAAGAAAGATGTATGCAAAATTTCAGCTTGTACAGTTTCATTCCGAGGTTTAGCCTTGTGACGTAGTTGTGGTTAAAAATTCACTTAATTCAGCTTTTCGGGAGGTGTGTAACTTCTGCTGAGTTTCAGATAAATCATTTCTTGTACATTTTCTTCTTGTATATTTTCTTAAAACACAAAAGCACAAAATACCAATTATCAGATAAGTACCCGGATGGCGCCAGTCCGACAAATATCAGACAAATAACAATTTCTCAGATTTTGAGCATTAGGTTTTTCGTCTACTATTTGAGTAATAACCAGCGGCCTTGCCACGTCCATAAAAACCAGTCGGAGAGATCTAAGATATTCCTGTCTTAATAATCGAAAAGACCGCCTCCCCAGTGTCGATCTATTCTCAGATTTTTTAAACAATAAACTAGGAATTTGGGAGAATAACTTGGTTCTTTTCAGAAAAGTAATAGCATGTTTTGTCGATAGAGAGTATTTTATTGCTTAGCAAGGTTTCTTTTAATCAGTTTTTTTTTCTCTAATGTAATTTTCTTCCTCTAAGTTTTTACCCCCTTCCCGAGAAACAAAATAGTTTTTTTGGAGGGAAAAGAATGTTACAATTTACGAGTATTTTGCCATTTCAGTGAACCTTTGAAAACAAACGGATTTTCTCTATAGGCCAGTCGAATTAGGATTCTCGTATATGGTGCTCGTGGACATAATTAGTAATGAATTTTTCTCTTCACAGGATTTTTGTAATAGTGGTCCTAATCAACATACTAAAAGTCCTGAATGATCCGCCTTGTGCTAACTCCGCCATCTTAGAAAATGGCGGACGATCACACATCTTCATCCGGTTTTCGGTTAATTTCTCAAAAACGGTTAATTTTAGAAAGAAAATGAACTAGACCAATTTGAAAGAGCAGAAAATTTCCTATTAGATAGAGCTTTTACATTTCTCTCAAAAGGTAAATTTAGATTTATTCTCTAAATAATATGGCCACTTTTCGGATCATGAAATTATCAATTTGCTAAAAATTGTCACTCTTGCAGGATTACTGAAATGTTTTTGGGATTAATTGATCATTATTCAACTCTTAAAGTAAAGTCCATATTTTTAGAGACCCGAAGGATCATCGCAGACCACTAGGCGTTTTGGTGAGATGACGAGTGGTCAGCACATCGGCTGTCCTCGCAGCTTTTTTGTGTCTTTCTTGATCTCAGTTTGTTACTGATTTAAATACAATGTATAATTTGTTATTTCTAGCATACATTGGAAAAGAATGACTTTAGGGAGGAAGGTAGATATTGTTGATATCAACTTAAATACTGTTGATGGTCATAATACATTTCATTGCATGGGAGGAATTAACTGCGTCACGCCTTCAACAGCTGTGAAGAAATGAAGGCACTAATTTGTCTATAAGTTATTGAATAAAGAAATTTTAGCGTGCACTTTGGTTTAAACAACTTACAGGACGAAGTTGACTATTTCCAAAGATGAACTTATTAATTCATGGGTTATCCTTAGTTTGCCAGATGGAGTAGAGGAAAAGTGCTGGATTTTCAAATATTATAGCAAACCAACGTAGGTTCAAGCCAAGTTTTTTACAAAGCGGTAGTGAAGAATCTAATCATAACTTCTCATACAAAACGGAGAATCCTTCAGACTGCGGAACCAAATACCTTAACTTAGTCACTATAGAGAGGAAGACGATTTACGAATGTTGGTTGGAAAAGTCCAATTCCAGTCTCAGGGAGTTACCAGGACAGTTAAGAACACGTCATTGATAAGAAGTATGCACTTTTCATGGTATTATTCTTAGAAGAAAACATCACGTATTGTGTAGAGGCACCTGTGGAATATCGCTATCATGCTGGACTTCTAATTTGAAAACCTGGGTTCGATTTCCCACCAGCCAGTTTCTTTTTCGCATACACTGAAGTATTCAAACAGATTCATATCCAAGTAGTGGAGAACTTACGAGGCATCACTGGTCAGAATACGAGTAAACAGTGTGTGTGCTGTTTAGCATAATGATAATGTAGTTTTCATGTTTTTCATTGGTCTTTTCCTTGATGTATTGTTATCTTGTCTTCGTTGCTTCTTTCTCTTCTTAGTCTCCCTCCATCTATTCATCTTTTATTTTTTCTCTTACGTTACACACACACAGTCTCTCTGTGCGTGTTCCAGAGGCAAATCCGGGCCACTTTCGATGACGCTGTGATAGGGTCAGACCCAAACGTAAGTGACCCGGTCTGGATAATTATTTAACTGGGAATTTCGACGACGTATTTTTCGTTTTCTCGGGGTAACATCTCCGATCCTGGTCACCCCTGAAACAAACACTGTTCAAACGCAATGAAATAATTAAAATGTCTCCTTCATCCTCCGGGTTATCAGCTCTACATCGAATCACCGCGTCAAAATGCGTTCGAATCTTAAACCTGATGATACAGTCCAAAACCTGACCAGCATCCCCTGACAGCCGGTGACCCGTTTCAGCTCTGCTGTGTTGATTACATCTGTGCGAATTGTTATACACACTAATTCTTTAGTGTTGTAATTATTAAAACGTTATATTCGCAGTAGGTGGAATCTAGAGTGGCATGTTCGGATCAGATACATTTTAAGTTATGAGTAGACAGTGGCCCCCTTTTTTCTTTATTTGATGAGAATAATTATTTTTATATTAATTTGGCACAAAATTCGTTTCCATCCTATAATTTATCAACATACCATTCAATGTGTTTCTTTCTTCACGTTTGAAATGTGCAACATGTAATGTCTGCTATACGTATAGGACAATGGGAATTTTTCTTTTGAACATTTGTAACTTTTCAATTTGATACAGTTTGCATATGTAATCTTGGCTTTTTTTAACTTCCTTTTATTATTGCGAGACTATCTCACTGGCCGCGAACAACGTGTTGTTCTTTCTGGATCATCTAATTTTGTTCCAGTTCCCTCTGGTGTACCTCAAGGTAGTGTTTTGGGCCTTCTATATATTGACGATCTCCCATCTTATCTCTCGTCATCTAAAACCAAAATTATTATTTTTGCTGACAATTGTAAAATATTTCGAGAAATCAGATCATTACAGGATGTTGCTGATCTCCAAAATTCCATCTCTGACCTCTTGGACTGGTGTAATGCGTGAAATTTTTAAATAAATCTATCAAAATCTTCTTTTCTTACTATTTCTTTAAATAGGAATCAAATCCCATCTGCCTATATCATTGAAGATAATCCTATCGCTAAAATTTCTTCTCAAAAGGACCTTGGAGTGGTATTTGACGAAACACTTCTGTTTGCTGATCACGTGACTTCTATAACTAGCAGTTCTATACGCTTACTTGGTCTTCTCTATAGATTTACAGAAATTAAGGACCTTCATTCATTGAGTATGTTCTACAAAACCTTCCATTTCCTCTAAAATTGAATATTGCTCCCCAATTTGGAACATGGCTAGTATTTCTAATCTTAATATTGATTGTTCTGAACTTTTTTCTTGCTATGGTCAAAAGAAGAATACCATCAATACGTAGCTTAAGCAGACCCGAGTTATTATCCGTTCTTGGTCTCCACGTTCCCTCTTCTCGTCGCAAGCTGGCAGATTTGATGTACTTATACAAGTTACTTAACGGGAATCTTTGAACTGGAGAGTTGATATCTAAATTTTACTTCCGTGTTCCCTTGCGAATAACCAGAAATAATAACCTCCTTCATTGTACCACGCCTGGGTTTACTGCAGCGCTCCTTATTCCATAGACTAGTAATTATGTACAATTATTTTGATTCAAATATTGATATTTTCGGATCTGAGAACACTTTCCATCGAACGCTAAATACCAATACTCTTGTGTATTATAATCATCATGTTATTGATATCAATTGCTATGTTATATGTTGTTTAAAATTTAATGTCATGTTATTTAGTTTGTTGCAGTGTTATTTAGTTTCTGTGTAAAATGGCAACTCCAGCTGTATCTGAAACTTAATAATAAATAAATAGAAATTACGCAGAAAAATGATCATCCATTCATTTCCTTCGTATGTTCAATTTACATTAGTAGTCTGGAATTTGGGGCCTACGGTATCTACTGGGTTTGTTATAATCAGTGATTCCACCAGACCCCGGCCCCAAATCCTCGAGATTATCCCCAACTTTTTTTTTCTCGGTCAGAAGTTAACAAACATTTCAAGACTACCTGCACCCTCCCAATTTTGACTTCACCCCCCCAAACTGAAAATCCTGGCGGAATCCCTGATTACAATGTATTGCGAACCAGTACGTTCAAAGAGCCCCACCGAACTTGCAACCGAACCACGCGCAAACAAGGCATGTGTATTACCTAGTCTAGTCATAAGTTCTGTCCCAAACTTGCACGAAAAATTCCAGCAGTTAGGAATGATGTATGAAAATAACCTAGCATTGATGTAAAACGGTAATGTTGGTTGAACTTACAACACCATTGTTCTCCTTTGTTTCTTGCAGAGGAAGATGAAATGGAGAAAGACAGAGGATCGTATCGCAGTTCTGGCCTTACACAAGTGCGGACACCATTCGACGACTATTTTTTAAGTTACTGTGGAAACTGACAGTACACAAAAATTTGTTTATCGCACCATACAGCGATATAATGAAACATCGTGTATCGAGGATAAGCCTCGCACTGGTAGACCTCGTTCGGTTAAGACACCAGCTGTCGTTAATTCAGTGAAGGCACGAATCGCCCGAAATTCGATCCGTAAGCAGAAACTCATGGCCCTGCAAATGAACATATCGCGATCATCAATGAAAAGGGCGATCAATGATAACCTAGGACTACATGCCTATCACAGGACAGGCCATCGGTTAAATCAGTGCTTGATGAGAATGCGACGTGACAGATCAAAGTTGCTCCTGCAGCAGTACGCGGATAACAAACATCGACAAATCTTGTTTACAGATGAGAAAATTTTCCCTGTTGAACATCTCAACCACCAGAACGATAGAGTGTATGCTACAACCAATGCTGTAGCATATGAACAAGTTCCCCGAGACCAGCGAGGTCATCACCCAGCATCAGTGATGATTTGGCTGGATGTGTCGTACTGGGACCCCACTGAAGTCCATTTTTGCCAAAAGGTGTCAAAACAGGTGCCAGAGCGTACCAGGAGGACATTCTCGACAAAGTGGTGAAACCTCTTGGCAACACACTGTTCAAAAATAAGCCTTGGGTGTTCCAACAGGACTCAGCACCAGCTCACAAGGCGAAATCGACTCAGGAGTGGTTTCGTCGCTACAACATTGCGTTCATCACCACCGAAGAATGGCCGTCGTCCAGTCCAGACTTAAATCCTCTTGACTACAAGATATGGTCCTATTTGGAGAAGGTGTGTTCTCAACCTCACATTACTTTGGACCGCTTGAAAACTCCTATAGTGAAAGCAGTGGTTAACATAGACATGAATGTGGTGCGGGTTGCCATTGATGATTATCCGCATCGTTTACGAGCCTGTGTCCAGGCAAGAGGAAACAATTTTGTATAAAATGTTCCCAATTGATTGCCACTTATCGCTGTTTTATTTCACAAAACATTTTCATTTTCCTCTGCGTATTTTACTTGTTATAGTCTTTTCCAGTTGGAACATAACTTATGACCCGACTAGGTACACTTTTGACATTATCCTAGATGTGTCTTAAAACTCTGGATTCCACTGGAAATGATGAGTATTTAATGTGGCCATGAACTTTGGTCGCAATTTTGAAAGTGACTAAATGAATTTTCAAGCACCCTTTATATATTCGAATAGCCCTGAAAAAATATAAAATCCAAAAGTCACTTCTATCTTGCTGTTAGATTTGTGAGCACTGAACTTTATAACGTTAGGTTCCTTTTGTACTACGTTTAAATTCCATATTTTTATCTGTACTCCCTCTTCTTCTCTCTCATTTCTCTGCTTCTGCCTAAAGACATCCATCGGTTTCAATTTTTCATTGTGTGTGTTTAAATTTCTTCCTCCATCAGTTTATGTATATTGTTTCGTCTCGCTTTTATTCTTTCATTTTATCGATACTAATACATGTCTATTTTGATAAAAAAAAAAAAAACGAACAATTTGCTCATGATGTTTGCTGATTTTAGTATGGGCGAGACGAGGGAAGGAGAAAGAGGGAGGGGTCTGTTTACCAGACACGATTATGGGATAAAAATGTGCTATTTGGGTTGCCTAGCCGCACGGCGTTGGCTGTCGCAATTTTTTTGATGCGAAGTGTATAGGTCTCGAATTAGTCCGGAAAAGTCACGAATGGCAATTCCGAATTCTGGTAGACACCGTTTTGTCATGATTTCTGACTGCCTCATGCATGACAGTTGCTGTGCATCTTTTCCAGAAATGTTTTGTTTCAGGCAGTCTCATTTACTACTTCAGTGGTGAGACTGCCTCACAGTATAAAGACACTCAAAAGCATTGGGATTCTATACCGTAGAGAGGCAGAGGTCTTGGTCACAAGTATGTTGCGCGATTTCTAAAGTACAGCAGTAATTTGGAACATATTTTTCTGCTATTCCATTTAAAATTAGCTTTAGAATTGTTTATTGTGAGTTAAGTTATTTATGGTAGGTAAATTGAATGATACGAGGATGACTTCAAAGTTTCCGGATTTGGGGAAATAGAAATTTTTGCGTCAGAACGTTGAAAGGTGCGGTTCTGGTACAGAAAAAGAGAGCATTGAGTCTTGGAGAGCAAATTCATTCTATGGTTTACTTTGATTTTAAACGCGGACCAACAAAGCGGGAGTTGGAACAAAACCTTCAAGAGTGCTTTTCCTAAGGGTCCCTCTTTCCCTTAAAATAATAAACAAGTTCGATGAATTTAGGCGAGGCAGGAGGTCTTTTAAAAGTGAAAACCACGAGACGTTTAGCAACGGTGATTACAAACAAGAGCATCAACCTGCTGGAATATGTAGTGAAATCATCTGGCGTGAAACTGGTAATTCCATCTGTTTCGGTCTTGACCAAACACCATGCAAGTTCTTTCTGCTCCCAGCAGCCAATGGGAAGCTTCGTGAACAACGTTTGACACCTTTGAAAATGCCTTTTCTGCTTATCAACAATTGGTCAACTGCATACTGAAGGGTTGGCAACATTGTTTTCAGATTTTGTTGTGAAGTATTTTTGTAGAGTGAGAGATGATGGCTTGAGAGTAAGTAACAGATTTTCAACTAAAACGATTCGTAGATACTGAGATTCCGGAAACTTTTAAGTGACCCTCGTAATAATACAAGCTCGAGGAAGTGTTAACCGTGCGTAAAAGAAGAAAACTTTTAATGCAGTTCATTAATATAGTGAAATTTAATTTTCTAGTTCCAGATTCCAGCAGACGTACTTGTAAAGAGTGTGGCATCGTTCGTTAGAACTCTTTCATCCATTGACAATTTAGATACCATAGCTGCACAGGTTTTTGGTTCGTCTTCAGACAGTCGAGCGGCTAAATTTAGACAATGTGTCCAGTACTACTTAAATGGTACCAAAGATGGTTTTCTCAGATACAGACCAAGTTCAGGTGCGTATATATTGCTGTTTTCTGTGATTTTCAGTTCTGTTCTTTAGTAACTGTTTAAGCTAACGGAGACATAGTTTGGGAGTGTATTTCTTACAAGGCAGTATCACGGAACGTCATACTGAAACCTACCCCATTTTTTCCACATGAAGTCGATCCCAAATTAACCTTCCACACAAAATATTAGCTGCGAATTCAAAGTACAAATAGGTAAAAAAAAATAGTTAAAAAATAAATGGTTGGTACTAGCTTCATGAATCAAGTTGGATACACTGCTCGAATAGTATGCGAAGAGCAAGAATTTTTTTCAGAAACATTCACCCTGGCTCCTTTCTAAGCAGAGCCCACATGGAAACACTTCCGGTACGGCATAATACTCTTGCGTTAACAGCACTTGTGCTTATGCCCACCGCTAACCGGGGGCTACGCTGCCCAGCTCCATTCCAAGGCACCGTGCCCCTTTGCACACCTAGCAAATCCTGGCGTGTTTATATACATCCTAGCCTTCAGTGGCCACTATTTGGTATATTAAATCACTACTTTTATTAAATTTCCTAATGCGTATATAAAAAAAAAAGTTTTTTTTTTTTAAATCGCGAACCCTCCGGATTAGCTCCCCGATGCATTAACCACTAGACTAAACGGGGAATTGTGGAAGAAGCGCTTCTCTGTGTTATTTATAGTTCAAGCTGCGCGAGAGTGGGCTTTACGTACCAGAAGTGATTCCACGTGAGTTATCCTCAGAGAGGAGTGAGGGCGAATGGTTCTGAAAAAAATATATTGCTCAGCGCAAACCCTTTGTGCAAGGAGGGCTACGCAACGATATTTGGTCTGTAAGTAACACCATTTCATATGTCTTCTGAACCTTCCATTAGTATCCCTATCTAATTAGATAGATATTTTGGGTGCTATGCATATAGCAAAGCAAAAATAAATCTTCGGGGATCTTGAAACTAGCAAACGTTACTTTGCCAACATCTCTAAACATCTATCATTTCGACGTTAGGGACTTGCAATTTAGCGCAGCATCGTCACAAAGGACATCGTCTCCACAAATGGTGACGTAGCTTCAATGCACTTACTATAGCGGAATGTATGCTTCAGAGAGGTTCCCCTACATCGATTTTCCATTGTCACTGAATTCATATGGTTTAATAGGGCAAGTATAGAAATCCCCTCTCACAAGCAGCAATCTCCAATCATACAATTTGCTGCAATATGTGTCTTGGGTACAATTTCGATTATCAGTTGCTAAAGCAACACGACCTGCGTCATTATTTCTGGATATATGAAGTCGTTTGTGACGATGCCGCCCGTACTTTGCACGCCAATAGCTCCGAAACTACGCATTACTTCGTAACCTTCAGAGACCGTTTTCTTGTTTTGATGTAAGGAAACACTTTCCGAATTTGCGCCTTAATTACAGAGATACTATATTGCGTCTATGTGCCTTTCAAGGGAACAATCTTGCCGACGCCTTTTGCCCCAAACCTGCATCCGGGCAGAACACCAAGCATCATCATCAACATATTTGATAGACCTTTTTGTGAGACTGTGGTTACATTTTTCTGGGACAATTAGTAAACAAAACAATTTTAGAATTCTTGGTGTAGTAAACGAAACAACCAGAATTCCTGTGCATGGGATAAGTTCGTTGATTTCTTGGTGTAGTAATTGATTCAGTGTCCATTATTTTCTTTATTTCTTTACTGGTTGTGTATTCCTCTTTGCATTTTGTATGTAATTTATGTGATCATGGGCTGACATGCAGTAGAGACATCTCCGGGCAAGGAACAAACATCGTTACCCCCCCCCCCGTAAAAAAAATTAAAATCTCACTAGTTTCAAGAAGCTGATTTAGCTACATTCATTTTTCTGGTTGGAATCGAATGCTGTATACACGATAATTACGTAATCCCTACCTTTCCATACACAAAATGCTATAAAGGTTCATGGTTGGCTCTTTGCATTTGAACACTGATCCGAATATATAAGGCATCGTAATTTACGTATTTCCGTCAGTGTCGCCAATTTCGTTTGTGAGGCACCAAGAAAGAGAGGTAATGTTTGTCAAATTTTTTTACCTATTTGTACTTTGTATCCGCAGCTAATATTTTGTGTGGAAGGTTCATTTGGCATCAACTTCACGTGAAAAGAAAATGGGGATAGGTTTCGGTATGACCTTCCGTGATACTGCCTTGTTAGTTCTACGTTTCACTGTGACTTAATTTGGAGGAACGCTACTCGTGTGTAATCATGCAACTAATATTACAATACTAGATAGATATTAACAGGAACAGCAGTCATTTTTAACCCAGGTGCCACGAATCTTAAGATTAGTTGAGTCTAGTCCTAATTACATCAGCACATAGTCGAGGATTCTTCTGGCATGGCCAGCTTTTTCTAACATAGAACGTAGTTCTAGGTGAAGAGTGTTTTGAAAGATACCAGCACAAGCAGCCTTATGCCGTCTAGAATTTAGCGGTTTTTTAAAGTACGGGGAAAATCTCGGAATATTTTTTTTATACGTATATAATAATAGAAATAAAAACTTACATTATATACTGAAGGGATTTGTCACTTCGCTCGTTGAGCGTTATTTACTTCATCGGAGCAATAAACTAGTAGCGACTCGTGGTGTTTACAAATTGCAAGATCTTTATTTCCACCATATTCTTCGTAGCCAGTTGTGGGGGCGGGAACATCTTCATGTTTCCAGTTTACAAATCCACTGTCAGAAGTAACTACTGACCACCTACATTCTTCGAGAGAGTATGAAATTACGTGTGTATGACCAAACCTACTGTGGTATGACAAAAAAAGAGATTAAAAATAGGGTTAAAGAACACTTTTGACTTCCAATATCGTCTAAAAAATATACGAGAATCAAAACAGTATAATCACATGCATCATTCATAAGTCTGATTCATACGTTGAGAGGACCGTAACAGGAATTGTGCTTCATCTTAACTAGAAATCTCGCTCTTAAGTACGAGTAGCTTGAGTACGGTTTCCATTTTGTGATACCTTATTGAGCAGAAATAAAAATCTCATCTTATAGAACACATGGTAATACTATGTCCACCTATAAATACATATGCATATCCTGGTCTTCACAGAAACATAGGTGATTAATAAAAACTGACTCTTCCCTAGATACTTTACTGAACCTAAATAGCTCTTCAAAAAATAGTTACATAGTAACTTATCAAATGGTATAATTAGCATTTTTACGTTTCATGCGTCTGGTAACTCTGGTTTCAAAAATTATTCATCGCACCTAGAAATCAAACTGTCACCTTGTGTGTAATTTTCTTTCCTGTATCTTTTATTTTTTTAGTTTGATAGTAGTGTTTCTGTACTGAATATGTAGAACAGGAAAAAGTTGAGGCCTACAACCTACACGCAAGTAGTAGTTTAATTGGATGCTTCCTCGCGCATTATGTTCATCAACAAACTCTTCTGTTTAGTAGTAATGACGAGCTAATTTGCTTGTATGTTTTAATCTTCCTTCTCAATCTTGCTAATTTGTCAGACGGTATATTTTAAAATAAGTTGGTATGATGGTGCTATTATAGGTACCTTCAAATTCTTCGTTGTTTTTAGTTTCAAACCTGCACTGACTGTGAGACGTTAGTTGTTCGTGACTGCTGTCGCATAAGAAATTTTGTCTGATTTCTTCTTTCTTTGCTTATCGGTTGTTATCCTTTCATTATTATGGGGTAAGCTGCATTTTAAACGTCGGATTAGAAACTGAGGAAACAGTAATTCAGACGAGGAAGAACTTGCATTTCCATTTTACTGTTGTTATCGTACTTTTAGTGCTGTAATATTTTTCAGATTGAGTTCGGAATTTAGTTTGTTTTCATGTAACAGATGTAATAAACCGATAGCAAGTAGTGAGTAGTTCTTGGACTGTCTGTTGTTGCTGTTCGTAGTAACAAGTTCTCTACAGATTAAAATTATTTGAGAAAATGGAAATTATTTTTATTTTGCAGTTCGGAAATCAGATTCAGGCCAATATACTTCTAAAGTACCTCAGCAGAACTCAAAAGGAAAACAATCTGAACATGATAGCTCAAGATTTGCTTCTGAAACTTTGGAGAGTGAGGTAGGTGTTTACTGGGTATTTGATTACTGCAGCTGAAAACTTTTATTAAAAAAAACATTTCGTGTTGTTTAAACGTGTAACTGTGGAACGAGAGTTAAGAGCTTATAACGCAAGCCCCACAGAGGTGAAAACATAGTGAAGTAACTTACTATTTTATTTTATGTATTGTAAATAAAAGTGTTATATCATTTTTCTACTAAACGTTTGGAATGGTTTCGGATATTATTGGTTGTCTATATATTAATTACGCCATTTGAAATTGTTTTCTCATGATTTGACTTCGAGTATATTCTCTTGTAGATGAAGGTAGCGTTAAAAAGAATTTCAAGAATTTGAGATTTCCGGTTAGTAAAGTGCTGCATGCCCGCCTTTAGTGCGAATAGTCCCGGGTTCAAACTTCGTGGCTATAGATTGAACGCAGTGGTTCGAAACCCATTTAAATAAAATTGTACGACCCGTTTGTACAACGCTCGTTTAGAAAGTTCATAAAAAGGAATCACATTTCCAGGATTAAATAGAAAATTAACAAATCCTCGTGTGTTTTTCGCGAACAGAAAAACTATATACGTTACTGAAACGCATTTTGTCATCTTCAAATAGCCATAGATTTGAATACGTAGAATGTACTTCCTAGAACTAATTAGATGTAGATCCAGGCCCCAGAAGTTTGTGGTTAACGTCGAGGACTTCGGATCGGAAATCAGGAGGCATGTGGATCGGTTCGAGCCCCACTTCTCGCAATTCTGATGTAACTTCAGTTCCACCAGACATTTGTGGGGATGGTATCTCAACTAAGGCTTTGGCTACAAGCTTCTCCATTCCCTTCCTGGAAGTAATCGCCGAGGGACAGATTTTCAAGCTGGAAGATACAGGATTTGGAAAATGTTACAACATAAAAAAAAAAAAAAAAAAGACAGAAATTAAGTCACATTGTGTAAGTACCATGAGCTAAAGATGCTGCTGACACACAGTTCTGTATCTATTAGTGCTGAATGAAATTTGATATAAAGATGAACATTTCAGCATTTAAACTCTTGCATTTGACATTATTCGGTATAGTCGTGGTTTGGAATCGTTACTGGATAGGCACAGGTGTCGAGTGTTGTTTTTGTCTTTTTTCTATTTCTTTCTCTGGACAAATGACAGGACTGACCGGATGGTAGCTACAGGAAGATGGCAGATAATTAATTCATGAAGGGAGGTGAGAAAGCACTAAACCAAACATAGCATCGCATTAGCTCGTTAACATAAATTTTCTCCCGTCTCTCCCGAAAATACCGCTGTCTGGTTTTGAAGTATCAGCTACTTAAGGCTATCGGAATTTCTCAATCAATACTCAGTAGCATGTGAAGACTCGCTTACATGACATTTTGTGAATATAACACGTGTATCTGCGTTTATTTTCATTTTCGGACTAAAACTATTCGTTACTGCAGTTCACAGTTAAAACTTGAACAAAATTTCATTGCTATACCATGTTCATGTGTAACCTTCAGCGAATTAAGGTTGTTGGATTACCGGTGTTCCGGCATTCCAAGAATCCCTTGTGTTCCTCTCGTACTTTGATTTGAGGGGATGCGGTACTAACTTTGGCCAGGCGTCCAGAATGTAATCGTGGCCTTTGTTCCTTCATGTTGGAACATGACTGGGAGGGAATTTGCAAATAGGAATTTAATTTGTTTATAAAAGCATACATCATTTAACGTCACAGACACCACAGGACAACACAAGTCAATTGACTCGTTGTGAAGCTGGAACAACTGAAATGAAATAAAAGATAATTAGTTTAGTTTGTCCTCCAGTTCTTTGACACTGTCCGCCTTGAGTTGGAGTTTTAATATTGTTCCTGCTTAGATCTTTCCACACTTCCGCACATATCCACACTAAACACTTAAACACAATATGGTGTTCATCACCACATGCGACTTCGTCCGGATTTCCTTGACGACTGCATCTTATTTCTATAGTTAATGTTCCCCACTGTCCATTTTTATATATGTGCGCTATTATATATACCATCACCATACAAAATAAATAGTTCGGCGTCCGCTGCTGCAGGTATTTCTACAGCAGACACTCGATTAGAAAGTGCTGGTGTTCCAACACTTTCACAAGCACACTCACGCACTCGCACTTTTGTTTTCTTTATTTTCTGTTTATACATGGTTTTCGGATTCGTATTCGATTTCAGTTCGGTATTCGGGTCACTGTTTTTATTATTATTGTTATTGCCGGGTTGGAGTTACTGGTTTCCCACCAGGCGCCTCCCCAGGTGGCGGATAGGGAAATACCGACCAGATATGGTGGGTACAGGAAATTTTCCGGGGCGGACCAAAACCAGTACTGCTGCCTTGCAGTTAGTAGAGATATACAAAGGCTAAGGGAAGATAACCCGAACAAAAATATGGTGAGGGGAAGCAGCATCACCATTACCACTCTGAGGCTGAAGATGAATGACATCGGCAAGCCTCAGAGATGGGCAGAGGACGACATCTTGAATGTCTACCTTTACTGCGAGGTCGTAGAGCTGACAACTCTAAACCGCTAAAACATGTCAAGAAATAGTAACATATGGTTCATGGATTCTCCTGGGGTAAAATATTCCGGAGGTGAACTACTCCCTCATTCGGATCTAAGGGCTGGGACTGCTTCAGGGGGCTCCAAGAACAGGATTAAGAAATACCTTAGAATAGGAACGTGGAACGTACGAACATTATACCAAACGGGCGCTCTTCAGGTGGCGGTACGCGAGACCAAGAAGTACGAGCTAGACATATTAGCGATACAAGAAGTTCGGTGAAAGGGTCAAGATAGCATCCCACAGGGCAAGTACACTTTCTACTACGGGGGAACACAGTCTCACGATTTCGGAACAGGATTCCTCATTAAGAACAGTATCCTTCAGACAGTTCAAAATATAGAGTTCGTAAACGAAAGGCTATCGTACGTTACGATACGTACTCGATGGGGAAACACGGTTTTATTAAACGTCTATGCTCCGACCGAGATGGCTAATGATAACGACAAAGATATTCTACGATGAGTTAGAAAGGCTGTTTGACCGAATGCCGAAGTATAATTCAAAAATTGTGTTGGGTGATTTCGATGCAAAGGTAGGTAGGGAAGAAAAATACAGACCTACTATAGGCAAATACAGCCTTCGCGAAAAGACCAACAACAATGGAGAAAGACTGATAACTTTCGCGATTTCGAAAAACCTACTGGTAAAGAGCACGTACTTTGAACACAAAGACATACACAAATACACATGGGTATGTCCGGACTGCAAAACTCTCAACCATCGATCGCATAATGGATGTTAGATCGTACATAGGAGCGGAAGGTGCCACTGACCATTAATTAGTGATCACAAAAGAAAGGGAAAAATTATGCATCGCGAACAGAGAAAGCAAGGGGTCAGAACAACTGAAATTCGAAGTTAAACAATTAAATAATCCGAGCATAAAAGCAGAATACCAACTCGAACTTTTAAATAGGTTCGAAATCCTAGCCGGCTCGGGTAATAATAATGATATAAATAATGAAATTGATGTAAGTAATATGTGGGAGGCAATTCGTGAAACAATTAAAATCGCAGCGAAGGAAGAACACAAGAAGGTGAGAAGAAACAACAGAAAAACAAACCTTGGTTTGATCAAGAATGCCTTGAGCTTCATGAGGTACGAAAACAAGCCAGGCAACGATGGCTAAGTAATAAAATCGATGTAAATTTGAACCACTACAGTAACGCGAAAGGAAACGCCACACTCGGGTTCAGAAACAAAAAGCGAGAATATCTGACGCAGAAGATTCAGGAGATTGAGGAAACCGGGAAGACAAATAAAATACGAGATCTATACAAAGGGGTAAACTCATTAAGAAAAGGTTACCAGCTGAGGTTAGGCATGATTTGAAATGAACGTGGAGATCTACAGACAGATCCGACTAAAATTGTCGTGTGGAAATGTTATTTCGACAAACTTCTTAATGCACACAACGGGGAACAAACAGAGGAATTTGAAATCCGTACCGCAGAATCGTGGATTCCCGAACCTAGCGGGATCGAATCGAAATGTTGGTAAAGAAATTGAAAATTTTTATATCACCGGGAATAGACAATATTCCAGCCGAATTAATTAAAGCAGGAGGAACGGCACTCAAGGAACTACATAAATTTATAAGTGCTATATGGAGAAAGAAGGAGCTCCCGAAGGAATGGATAACCTCAATAATAGTTCCGATTTACAAAAAAGGCGATAAATCGGACTAATAATTACCGCGGAATCTCGTTACTTCCAGCCTGTTACAAAGTATTAAGTAATATTCTGTTACCACGCCTAAGTATATACATAGATGAAATAAATGGAGATCACCAATGTGGATTTAGAAGAAATAGATCCACGTTGGACCAGATTTTCGCCTTGAGACAAATTTTGGAGAAGAAATGGGAATACAATGGGACGGTTCACCAGCTATTCATTAATTTTAAGAAAACATGATTCTATCAAAAGGGAAAAGTTATACAGTATCCTCATATGATTTGGAATTCCGAAAAAATTGGTTCAACTAGTGATGGTGTCTCAGCGACCCCATAAGCAGAGTACGGATAGGTAATAATATGTTGGATAATTTCAAGGTTCGTAACGGATTGAAACAAGACGATGTCTTGTCACCACTACTTTTTAACTTTGCGTTAGGATATGCGATGTTAAAAATTAAAGGGGACAGAAAGAGACTATCATTGAATGTTTGAATTAACTGTTCGTATACGCGGATGATGTAGATTTAATAGGGGACGATATAGATGCACTACAAAGCAACACCGATGTCTTAGTAGAAGCGTGCGATGAGATAGGTTTACAGGTAAACATAGGTAAAACAAAATACATGAAAACAAGCCGAAACACAGGGAATGAAGGAAATAAAATCAATAATTAGGGATGAGGTCATAGAGAAAGTAAACAAATTTGAATACTTGGGAGCATACGTAACAAGCAAAAATGAGGTCACGGAAGAAATAAAATATCGCTTAGTATCAGGGAACGCATGTTTGTATTCAGTCCAAAAACTTCTAACATCGCGTTAAATATCAAGGAAATTGAAAATGAAAATATACAGAACTGTTATTCTGCCTATAATACTTTACGGTTGCGAAAGTTGGAGTACGACCCAAGCAGATGAACATAAATTACGTGTGTTTGAAAATAAAATTTTGAGAAAGATATACGGGCCGAAACTGGACGAGATAACTGGGGAGTTTAGGAGACTGCATAATGAAGAACTCCACAGACTGTGTGATTCACCAGATATTGTAAAAATAATGAAATAGCGACGAAGGAAGCTAAAGAAACAAGGTAGGTGCCACTGGGATATGCGCAGTAGCAAGTGACGTCATTAGCCGACAAGACTCGAGGCGCGCGAGAATTAAAATACGGAGCGCTGGCTTGCCAATGCATGTTGTGTGATATATCAGTGTGTGGGTTTGTTTTATCCTTTCGTGAGTGTTTGTGTTATATTTAGTGTATTTTGTATTTCTGAAATTACATTTACAACATGCCATCAGCGTGTGCTCTTACTCAGGGTTTCCGCCAGGATTATCAGTTAAGGGGGGAATTTCAGTAAAGTCAAAATTGGGAGGGTGTAAGTGAAGTTTTGTATCTATTTTTTCTGTCGATTTTCCCACAAAAATTTTAAAGTTCGAGGATGATGTTGAGACTTTGGAGGTATACACATCCACAGCTTGGGTCTGGCGGAATCACTGCTCTTGCTGCTTGTAAAAACAGAGGTAAGGTACATGATAATATAATAACATACCATAGGTTTCTGAAAGAAAAAAAAACTCTTCGTAGCAGTTGGGTGTATTGTAGGAGGACGACACTTTCAATCCGGACAATTCATATATTTGCTCTGAACATTTTGATGAATCAGATTACATTCGCGATTTGAAAGCTGAATTGCTCGGTTAAACCCAGTGTCGGATCTAAGGGAGCAAGCGCCCCGGGCGACAAACAGCAAAAAATTAAAAATAAAACTTCCTAAAATGAGGAAGTAAAATTGCCGTTTAAATTGTAATTGACTTAAACGTGTTAAAAATTTCAATACTGGCGCACTAAGACATTTTTATGTTATTCGATACAATCTCCCTTCATCTTCAAAATTCAAAGCTATGAAGTCAGATAGTTGGGGCTATTGCCTTACTGGAGTATAGTAATAGCAATGCCACGATATGCTCCAGATATAATAACAAAAGTACAGTACGTGATGCGAGACAATGTTGTGGCCGTCGGGTCGGCCGGTCGTGTTGTTTGCCTTAATAAATAAAATAAATAAAAAAAAAAAGAAATGGAAAGGGCGGCAAAATTTAATTTTCCCCCCATAGGAAAATTTCTAGATCCGGCACTGGTTAACCCAGAAAAAAATTAAAATTAAAAGATTCTGCGGAACCTCATTTGTTATTGTTTACGGACGATCGAACCAAAGCACGTAGCGCAAGATGTGATGATCGGAAGAAACTTGTGTCAGATATCTTAAAACCTCAAAGTTTGGTTATAAATGTAAGCGATTCTGATGATCCAATTTGTAAGTGACGGTCAATTTGAAAGATTTCTGTCTTAGAATTGTTTATTAAAAACGTAACTTTTCAGATGCAGAGGAAAAATTCTAGCTTTAGAAAACAAAATATCTTATCTCGAAAAATAATTATCAAAATTTAAAAAGGTTGGTGAAGAATTTAACAAAATGTTTTCAAAAAGCCAACATGAAATGCTTCTTAATGTCGCATGTAAGACCTGGGAAAATGATAATATTACTAAAGCTGTTATATAGTACGTGCACCATCGAAAAAGTGCTTTGATTACTTGATTATTTCAGAAGAGTTTTGTGTTATCCTCTCCCAAGTGCCTGCACTTTGCACAGACGCCTTAGTGCGATAACATGTCCACCGGGTTTTATTAAATATCAGTTTGGATCTAATGATACACCAGACACAACAAAATCTAATTGCAAATAATTTTGCCAATGTCCCTTCTGTGTGTTAAACGCATGGGTACAGCTTGTGTTCGTATATGTTATCCTCTTTCTCTCTTGACTGCGGCTGACGTCATACGAGTGAGACTCCAGACGATAATATGCGCGTGGCACCTACCTTGTTTCTTTAGCTTCCTGGATCGCGACGACTAAGGTGGGCAGGCCATGTAGTTCGGTCGGATGGGGAGAAAACTAAGATTATATTCTATCCTGGTTGGAAGGCCGGATGGAAGGAGACCATTGGGAAGACCGAGACATCGTTGGAAAGACAATATTAGAGAAGATCTTCGAGAAGTAGGTGTTAGTGATGAAAACTGGCTTGATATTGCCCAGGATAGGATCCAATGGCAAACGTTTCTTACTGCGGCGATGAACTTGCGAGTTCCATAAGCCATAGAGTTTGTTAGTTAAATTATTATTATTATT
>JAGDQP010011965.1:0-51564 GCA_022664845.1 Lepisma saccharinum
GTGATAGTACAGTGAAAAAGAAAGAAAAAAGGCCGAGGTAACGGTGTCTGTGTGTGTGTGTGTAAATTCCAAGGCCTTACGGAGCTACAGCCTGCCGAAAGTGTGGGAAAATGAACCTAAGAGCGGATTATTGCGAAAACGAAAAATCGGAGAGTAGGCGGTTGAGAGTAAATTAGAGGAAGTCACACCCGAGCTATCTAAAGATTCATATTGGAAAATGCTACAAGCAGGGCGCAAAGGATTCCCCAAAGGAGGTAGGTTATCCCCAAAAAGTCTTTCAAGTAAAGATGGGTCAAAAGGACCACAAATGGGATGAGTTGCCAGCAGGTAACAATAATTCATTGCCGGCGCATCGATATCTCACCGAGAATTAATGTTATGACCATTTTTATAAAATAATGTGCGGTTGGATATCAGACAGGAGTGAGAATTAAAGACAGTCAACGAGCGTTTGACTTATTTATTAGCAATGAGAGAGACTAGGAGTATCCAGTCGGATGGTGGTGAGTACGCATCTCAACAGCTACAGTGTAGTAGAAAAGACGTCCTCGTTGGTCGAGTGGTCAGTGCTAACAAGCGTCCATGCTGTCACAGCAGTCTTGCATTGAAGCCCCCCTGGAAAAGAATCAAGTGTACAATTAAAATGTAACAGCATGCAAAGGATGGTTGGAGGGTATTAGTTAATGTAGAGGCACGTTCGGCTGGTTAGTAGAAAGAACGCAATGTAATACAGCAGCCAAAGAAAGATGATATTTAAGAGATACAACAAGTACGCGTGTGTACTAGAAATCATGTGTCAACCAATGCAAGGCAAAAAGTAGCAAGTTTTTCATACGATGTCACAAGCTTAAATAGTTCAATCTGTCTATTCTACACAAGCAAACAAAATGCGTGCAAGAGAATGATGAATCCAAGCTGAGTCGGAACGTATGAATGCAAAATGTTTGTATTGATGTAAATGTAAATATGTAAACGCATCCTATTGCAATGCAAAATGTACCTATAGTAGAATACTCGAAAAATGGTATTTGTACATTCTAGCAACTCTGATTTGGAACTCGACTATGGGACATTGGATGTTTTGCGTGCTAATTTGTACGAACGCTGTATTTTGTATTCTCCAGTGTATGAGTATTCACGCTCGTTAGCCTGCGTCACGTACCAGTGGTATTTTGGTCAAGGGGCTGGATTCGATTGCGATTGCGACTCTGTCTGTTGCACGAGTTTTAACGGAGAGGGTCAGATTATAGTTGAAAATGCAGAATTTGTCATTATTAGTTTATTTATATGTGATGGAGTGGCAATGACTAATCATCGTCTCGTCACCTAGCCCGTAATTAAAGACTGTGGTCGCTACCCTCCTCTCTTCTGCTCCGGACGACTGCTCACCAACGCTACGTCCTTCCTCATGTTACGAGCTTCGGTCATAAGTCTTGTCCACAAAATTAAGATCAAAGTAACTTCAATAAATACATATTGGAGTAAAACATAACGGGCCAGTTGCTTATTAATGTTCACACATGCATGACGGTGGGCACACTGTGTAAAGTTGAACAAGTATCTGCAAGATTTGGGACAAGATTTAGGACCTCTTCTATTTCTTGTATTCATTATTGACTTATAACATTGTATTATGAACTCTAAAAACTGCTATTTGCTGATGAGCTAAAATTATATTTCCTCCATTGAAGACTGTGATAAACTTCAGTGTGACTTAATCATTGTTGCTAACTGATGTGAGAAAAATACTCTTGTTATAAATGTTAATAAATGCAAGACTGTCTCTTTCACAAAGCTTAAAAATAAGAATAACTACAGATACTCAATTAACGGTGTTCAGATAAACAATGCCAATTCAGTAAAAAATCTGGGTGTAATCTTTGATTCTCATCTAACATTTAATACGCTTCTTGTGACTATGAGAAATAAAGCCTACAGAAACTTAGGATTAATTGTCTGATTAGGAATGGATTTTAATAATCCGCAGGTTCTTAAATTACTGTATTATGTCAGATCAAAATTATAATACGCGTGTGTAATATGGAATTTAGAATGCAGTAAATATTCTAGGACCATTGAGTTAATTCAATCATAAATTTTACGAATTTTAGCGTACAAACAAACAGGTTTTTATCCAAAAATTTATTCATCGTCGCTACTGGTAGTCAATTTTGATCTTCTGACCTTGGAGAAAAGAAGAATTATTAATGATATTGTATTTCTTTCCAAAATATTTAATAATGAAGTTGGTTGTACAGACTAAACCGCAGTTATTTGCATGAAAGTTCTCTCACTTAGAACTCGTATGCGAAACAATGAGTTTTTCTTCTGTCATAAGGTTAGAACAAATTCTATGTTGAAGTCTCCCATATGGCGAACTTGTACTACTTATAATAAGTACTTGGAAACAGATAACGAAATAGATATCACCAATAGGGCAAAAACAGGTCTACGCTCTAAATTGATTCAATATACTAACTGAAACTTTATTTTGTTGTAAAATTATATTAATGGTTTTGTTTTGCTTTATGCAACGGACAAATTATTATTATTATTTTAATTTTATCTTGAGAAAATTATGTTAATGTCTTTGTCTGTGTGATAGGGTTTATACGTTTCTCCTGTTTCTTATGGAAACTATATTGATGACTGTTTTGTTCTATGTGATTGGGTTTGTAAAATCTATTTTGTTATGTGCACGGCTTGAATTCTTTAATTATGCAATGGAATACTTTTAGGCGTCTATTGTTTTCAAATAAATAAATAAATAAGTTTAACGATACATATGTAGATTTATATCGCCTGGCACGTGTAAAAAATATCGGAATAAGACCTCCCGATTATCAATAACTGGTACGTAAAAATAAGTTCCCAGCATTCAAGATCGTTTCGGGAGTCTTGTCCCGTCTTGCAGACGACTGTAAACAACCTACTACTTTGCTACTTGATGAGATAGTGCCTTGCAACGGATACCTGATGAAGCTTCAGGTTGTACTATCCTACAAGGAGACGCGTGGCACTGGAATCACCACATCAGTCATCATTCTTCAGTGACTATCGTTCTCGTGACAGCGTGAGTTGTTGCAAGTGCAATAGGGTATTAGTGTAATTGCGAGAGTGTGACTATGGCCGGTTATTTATTTCGCAATCAGGCAGAGCTTGTGACAAACGGAAGAGCTGATTGTAATGGTAGGGAGGCAGCACGCTTATACCAAGAGATGTTTCCCAATAAACAACAGCCACATCATACCACATTTGTTGCAGTTTATCAGTGATTGAGTGAGAGAAGAAATCTAGAAACCGTACGTCTTATCCGGGCACGACAACATTTCGTACGAACACTTGACGTGGTAGAAGCTATTCTCCATTACGTTGAAAGGGATCCCAGTGTGAGTTCACTGCGTGTGGCTCGTGAACACGGTGTTAATCATATTACAGTGTTAGACGTACTGCATGAGAGCGGCATGTATCCATACTACGTGCAACGTGTGCAGAGCCTTACACCACGTGATTTTTGTCCACGTGCAATGTTTTGTCGCTGGTTCCAGGAACAAGCATTAAACAATGACTTTGTATCACGCATGATGTTCACCGATGAAACTACAATTGGTCGAGATGGCATAACGAACTTCCATAACACGCACCTATGGGCTGAGGAGAATCCGTATGGACTTGCTTCAGGTAACCACCAATACCAATTTCATATTAATGTTTGGGCCGGTATTTTTTGTGACTGTCTGATCGGGCCATACGTCCTACCGCAGTATCTCACTGGTGGAACGTTCCTACATTTTTTAGAAAACGTATCGCACGTCCTTCTGGAAGATACATCATCGAACGTACGAAGACACATGTGTTTTATGCATGATGGGGTTCTAGCGCACTTCAGCTTGCCTGTCCGCAAATATTTAGACCGTGCCTTTTCTGGACGATGGGTTGGTCGCGGTGGTCATCAAACAAGGCCCGCACGATCACCTGATCTCATCCCCATAGACTTTTATTTGTGGGGACGTCTCAAAACGCTGGTATACTCAGAAAGAGTTAATGATAAAATGCAGCTGCAGCAACGCATATTTGATGCCTGTGACAGTATTCGCAGGGAAGCCGGAACGTTCGTACGGGTACGCCAGTCGATGCTGCGGCGTGTTGCCACCTCCGGAGCGTCAGGTGGAGGACACTTTGAACATCTGTTGTGAGCAATATGAAGGTAAGTATGCTAGATTTCATCATTGTTTTCCATAAATGTAAGCTTCTGCACTGGCATCTCACATTACTCGGCAAGTGCAGGACTTTCGAACTGCATGCCTTTTATTACATGTTCCGTGACATAAGTTCGTACCGTTACGGGGTTCAATGTTTCTCCACTCTACCGGATATATGTTTACGATGTAATATCCACAGCCAGTTTGCATCTTCCGTTACCCTTTTCATTACACTTCGGTGTCACAAGTGCATGGTGAACTTTCTCGTCTGGTTGTTAGAACGGGTAACCCTAAGAAGGGTGTTCCAGTATAACGGTGAGGAACAATGTCAACTCTTATCTCTCTGATTGTTCATCACACAATGTCTTCCAGCGACATTTACTGATGATACACGCACTTCGTTAGATTCCAAGGACAGGTGAGACAACATTGTTTTCAACGCGACAGCACTACCTTGGACTCCAACTGCTCGCTCGATTGAGTTTTTATCTACAAACCCTTCTTCTTAAAATTACTGACCATTCGTCCAACAATTCAGCAACACACCTCGAATCATTTAATTGGTTGCACTTGTTCTTTCCTCATTTAGACTTATCATAGAATACGTGATTATGCATTAGATTTATTTATGTATCGTAGTTTATGTACTAGAATTCCCTATACCCATCCACATTTCTGTGTAGGCCCTGCAATCCGCTACAACTCGAAGCAGAACAAATACTATTCACTCCTTGGGATCTCGTGCTTGTTGAATTCTTGACCGGGGCACGAAGCACGCAAACTAATCTCTCGGTCAGTCCGAGTCATTGTGATCGTTAGTGAATTCCAACACCCCTAACTTCTTTTGTATGTTATTGCCAAGTGTTTCTTTCAACAACACACTGAGCTACACATTGCTAGATACACTCACTAGATTCTCCCATTGTTGTGAACGGTAATGGCAAAAACTCCAGCTACAAAGTTACTCCTTTACGCTCACCACGCAGCTAGAATTCGTCATGCTCGTTAACGCATTTTTTCTTGTGTAGAATAGACAGATTGAACTAAGCTTGTGACATCGTATGGAAAACTTGCTACTTTTTGTCTTGCATCGATTGACACCTGATTTTTAGTACACACGCGTGCTTGTTTTATCTCTTCAATGTTAATCTTCTTTGGCTGCTGTATTATATTGCGTTCTTTCTACTAACCAGCCGAACGTGCCTCTTCATTAACTAATACCCTCCAACCATCCTTTGCATGCTGTTACGCTTTAATCATACACCTGATTCTTTTCCAGGGGGGGTTCAATGCAAGACTGCTGTGACATCACAGACGCCTGATAGCACTGACCACTCGACCAACGAGGACGTCTTTTCTACTACATTGCAGCTTTTGAGATGCGTATTCACCACCATCTGACTGGATACTCCTAGTATCTCTCATTGTTAATAAATAAGTCAAACGCTCGTTGACTGTCTTTAATTCTCACCCCTGTCTGATATGCAACCACGCATTATTTTTAAAAATGGTCATAACATTAATTCTCGGTGAGATATCGATGCGCCGGCAATGAATTATTGTTACCTGCTGGCAACTCATCCCATTTGTGGTCCTTTCGACCCATCTTTACTTGAAAGACTTTTTGGGGATAACCTACTTCCTTTGGGGAATCCTTTGCGCCCTTCTTGTAGCATTTTCCAATATGAATCTTTAGATAGCTCGGGTGTGACTTCCTCTAATTTACTCTCAACCGCCTACTCTCCGATTTTTCGTTTTCGCAATAATCCGCTCTGAAGTTCATTTTCCCACGCTTTCGGCAGGCTGTAACCCCGTAACGCCTCTGAATTTCCCCCCGTTGCCTCGGTTTTTTTTCCTTCCTTTATCACTGTACTATCACCTCCCGAAGTTTGTCGGTCCGTACCCTTACACCCTGTATATAAAATATTATCTTAAAAAAATAGCGTTGTCAACAAAAATTAGTGTAACCACAATATTAGTTTTATATATATATACTACCATTACATCTACAATCAACAGCTACTAAGTGCTCCCTTCGTGTGAAACGGACTTATAATCAAACATTACTGTGATATTTGCATATCAACAAGAACTAACAGTTTTAATACGTGTATACTATCTATTAATAGCTAGAAAGTGCTGTTTTTGCATGCAACAGAGCTATATTCAAGCTCTACGTGTTATCATGTTATAACACAAGTTAGTGCAAACACAAGTTTAATTTCATATTATATATAGTTATGGCAAGGCATATGTTAAGTGGTTAGGTTTATCTTCAGACCATAATTCTTGGATCGATCTCAAAACTATAATCTAAATTGTTTGAAATGTGGAGTGTTAAGAAAGGACTTTCGGTACCTAAAAATTATGATAAGTTGAATGGTGAACTTCTTCCTAATATCATTCGTTGCTTAATAATAGGTCTCATATTATATTTGATGACTATATATTAGAGCTCCAGAATGAGGTACGGAACTATTTCACTCAGTGTAGACATAAAGGAATGGATTGCTTTTACCTAGCACAAACATATAGTGAAGTGCCGAAACAACTTATTAGAGAGAATGCAAACTTCTTATGTATATTTCATCAAGATAACACGAACTTGAAATATGAGTTTGTTGTTGGTAACAAGTCATTTAATAGATTTAAAGATATTTGTTCAATAGCATGGAAGGAACCCTATGGCTTTATAACAATCGATATGACAAGAAAGTCGAACAATGGAAGGTATAGAAACAAAATCGATAATTTCTTAATAATCGAGTGACTTTTATGTTATTACAAACCAAATGCCATTACATTTAGCGACTATTGATGTACTTATGTAACGTTTAACATTTACTATAATATAGTCTTTTTAAAATGTCAAAACGAAAAACAAATACTATTGAATTACAAAATGTCTTTGCGAAGCGCTTTAAAGAATGGAAAAAGTGTGACCGTAGCTAGTATCAAAAGCAAAACGTCAAGAGAAACCATCGGTTGAGGCGATTGAGAGCTTAGGAAAAGAAATTAAGGGAGTAACCGACGACAATAGAAATATAATTACAGAACTTAAACCTATAGCACAACAAAAAAAAAAATAACTATCCACCAACACCATCAGAAACCTCATTTGAGAAACAGTTATTTGCTTCGCCTAAGGTACTGCCTGAGACTAACAAAGAAAGGATGATTATTAGAAGTTAATTCAATTAGCACCATTAGCGAGTCGATATTTGAGTACTAATAGATCTGACAATGATGAAGTATTTGGTTTATATTCTATTGATACAGATGGAGTAGTGCAGTGGAAGATTGGAAGTTATAATGTTTATTTTGATAATAGTGATTTAATTATATATAGTGAGAGTAAGATCGCACATGATCCATTGGATCAAATCTATGAAACATTTAAAAGAATAGAAGGCTTATGGGAGTTAATAACTCGTAAGCAACCGGTAAGTTTCACTGATGAAGATTATGAAACTTATAAGAAGATTTTAGAAATGACGATTGCAATATATCCAAACCATGATCCATCACAGAATAGAGTGAAATCAAGCTCCAGTGATAAGTATAAGACATTAATTAAACCTATTTGGCTTGAACTGAAAACTAAAGGTGAGGGTTTGAAAGAAAGGAAGCAAGGAAAGGGAATTAAGCGATATACAAGAATGCCGCAACAGTTTATTTGGATGGATGATGTTAGAAAGTTAGTAGATAGATTATTAGTTATAGCAGGTGAAGAAGCAGCAGATAATAAGAAGTTTTATAATGAAAAAGTGGGTATAATGGAAATGATTTCGTCTCGTTTATCTAACGTTATTGTTTCAAACCCAAAGGGTTTAGGTTTCCTCAAAAATAATTTATACACTTCAACCAAAATTTTGGCAAACTATTGAAGGTAAGGGCTCAGTGAACGATATTATTAATAAATTGCCTTTGAACTACAAATCCCCGGCTATGAGTTCTGAGGTCCTGGTACACGTTTAGATGAAAGATTAGGAAGAGGTGATCGAAGTATAAATATATTAGTTCAAAATATTGCTTATAAGAACTTCAAAGATCTAACAGATAGACATAAAGCTGATCAAGACTTAGAGTTTAAAGCTTTTGATAGGGTTATTAGCAAATATGCTGGCTTAAGTGAAAAGTTAGCTTCATTGGGAGTAGCAATGGCGATGAATACAAAACGAAAAATGGGTTGGGAGTTATAGCACTAACTGAATTTGCATTTGAACAATATATATAATATAGATTTTGATTATAATAAAGGTAAAATGTCATATTCCATCCCATGAATTAAAATAATGACATTTTGAATAAAACACAACTTGCAAAGAAGCAAAGATGCTTGAGGAAGAGTCAAAATATGGGTCTAACATTAAGTCTAGCGCAGTTAAAGAAACTTCGCAATCAACCAAAAACAGGTGGGTTTATATTTATAGTTCTTGCGATTCTTGCTGCATTGGGAGCTGTTGGTAGTCTTGCAGGTGGTTCAGCAGCTATATCTAAGGCAGTAATAGATACAACGGAAAATAAACCAGAGCTTGAAGAACAAAGACGACATAATGAAGTTATACGACATCATCAATTCTAGCTAGAGGTAAAGGTCTTAAAAAACAGAGAAAATAGAAGCTTATAGTAAAAAAGCGCTCACCAATTATGATATCGAACGTATAGCTAAAGAATTAAATATAAAACCTTTTAGAGGTGTATACATGTCGGACAGTCTTCCATCTACACCACCCTTCAGTCAAGAATGTGCTGTTGTTAACTTAGATAAATCAATTAATACTGGAACACATTGGATATGTTACTGATATGATAATAATAAAGCATACGTATTCGATTCATTTAATTAAGTGCCTCCCAAGTCTTTGATTGATTATTTGAAACCTAGTAATACAATAATTGAATAAAATAATGATCGAATACAACATTATGGTGATGTGATTTGTGGTGGCTTATGTATTAAACTATTGAAGTTCTTATCTGATGGATATACTTTTCCCCAAGCTATTGAAAGATTGAACGATGATTACTTAATGAATGATTTCCGAGAGTATTAAATAGTATATTGTTTAAAATGATTGTATTGCATCTATCAGGGACTACACGAAAGCTTCGATTTAATCTTCATAATGAGACTGATAATTATCATCAATTATAATCAAAACTATAATTTAAATGTAACACTCATTGGTTTCTATAGCATGTATCTACTACCAAAATAACTAAAAATAATAATACCTACTTCTATGTACTGTAACCTAGCAAAAGGCATGATTATAGCAGATGGCGAATATAAATATAAAGAAACAAATATTATAGCAACATTTAAACCTTTAACAGAGTTTTTGGAACCAATAGCTTATGAACCTCAATATCCATTGTTCTTTCCTATTCAACAGAGTCATATACGCTCTATAGAGATTAGTGTTACTAATGATAGCATGAAGCAGTTAGCTCCGTGGTGCAATAACAAGCGCGATTCTTATGATCAAAGATGATTCCTATAAAATAGATATAATATAGCCTAATTTGACGAATGATGGAGTTTATTGAGAGCTATGACTATCAATCTTTCCCACTGAATCGTCGTACATTCAACAATTTAAATGAACTAAATACGGATATTGAATTCGATATAGACGTCTGTGATGGCTTTCTGCACCCGCAATACTCTGATATTTTTATAAAGTTTGAAGTTATTTACAGGGATGCTGGAGGAACCTTTATAGAGGGATCAAATATTAAGTTAATTGATAATTTTGTTCCACATTTATTTTCTCTGGTATAGATAAGAAAGTATGGCACTGTTGTTGATAGAATTGATTATTCAGGTATCACATCAACTGCTATTGCTACATGTCGATACTCAAAGCCTGAACTTGAATATTATAATTTATGTGCATTAATAAGTGAAGAAAAGCTTCCACGGAAACAAAAGACAGTGTTGTTCCTTTTGCGTCTACTGTTCGGTTTCTTTACTGATTACAAAGAAATTATGTGGAAGGGTGGTTTGCGAATAACATTTAAGGGGAATAAAAATAATAACGTTTTATTTTGTCGGTGGAAAACAAAGAAAGAGGATGGTACTTTAGATTATAGTACATTAGCTCATGCGGGTAAACTTGTAATCACCTCAATGGAACTGAGAATGCCAATTGCTGAATATGAAAAGGGTTATGCGATGAAACTAAAAGCTGATATACTTCGAAAGCCCCAAATACCGATTCAGTTTCATACATACCAAAGCATTCAACAACATGTATCTGGTTCTTATTTCGAGTATGATGTAAAAACACAGTTCAATTCATTACAGTTTGATATAAAAGGTTTCGTAATTGTTCTCTTTCAAACTAGTCGTGATGATGATACATAACAAAAGGATTCTAGCAAGTTTGATCAATGCAAAGTTAAAAATATTTATTTAAAGAATGGTCGTAATGACTTCCCTTGTAAGAACTTCAATCTATATATCACAAAGGCTGTTTAACTTAAAATGTTTGAGAGTTATACAGCATTTAAGCGTGTGACACAAAAGAATACCGATATGTTTTATTCACCAATAGAGTTTATCGAGAATCGCCCTACGATTGTTATTAACACTAGTAAACGAAAGCAAGTAGTAAATGAAAGCATAGTAAATGAAAGAACGAATATTACATTTATCAAAGAGCAATCAATTTGGTTACTCTTATCTTAGCAACCAGTTTTTATACTTTACCATTAACATAGCAACAAATTTTTATACTTAGCTGTTCACATAGCAACTTATCTTTATACGTAGCTATTCAAGTAGCAACCGATTTTTATATATAGTTTTTCACATAGCAACCACATTCTATACTTAGCAATTCACATAAAGAACAATTTATATACTTAACTATTCTGTTTGCAACTGTTTATTATGCTTTGTTTTTCACATACAAAACCAATCTTTATACTACGCTATTCACATAGCAACGAATTTTCATACTTGTCTTTAACATAACAACAATTTTTTATACATTTGCTCGTTGCATAACAACCAATTTTTATACTTAGGTATTCGCATAACAATCAATATTTATATTTTGCTATTTACATGGCAACCAATTTTATACATAGTTATTCAGATAGTAACCAAAATATATACTAACTATTCACATAGAAAATAATTTTGTTACTTAGCTATTCTCTTAGCAACCAATTTTTATTCATTTCTATTCACATTGCATCCACGTTTTATACTTAGCTGTTCCCAAAGCAACCAATTTTCATACTTATCTAATCACATAGCAACCAATTTCTATAATTTACTTTTCCCTAAGTATCCAATATTTATACTTAAATATTCTCTTAGCAGCCAGTTTTTATACTTAGCTATTGTGATAGCAACTAATTTTTATTATTATTCACATTGCTACAAATTGCTATACTTAGCTATTCACATAACAACCAATCTTTATACTCACTATTCACATAACAACCTATTTTTATACTTAGCTATTCACATAGCAAAAAATTGTAATACTTAGCTGTTCACATAGCAACTTATCGTTATACCTAGCTTCTCAAATAGCAGCCAGTTTATATATATATTCACATAGTAACCAATTTTTATACAGAACTATTCACATACCAACCAATTTATATACTTAGCTATTCTCATAGCAACCAAATTAAATAATTAGCTATTCACATAGCAGCTAATCTTTATACTATGCTATTCACATAGCAAGTAATTTCCAAAGTTATGTATTCTCATAGCAACCAATTGTTCTACTTTACTATTCACAGAGCAACCAACTTGGATACTATTCTCTTAGCAACCATTTTTTTTTTATATTTTGCTCTTTGCATAGCAACAAATTTTTATATTTACCTGTTCACATAGTAACTTATTTTTATACGTAGCTATTCAAATAGTAAACAATTTTTATGCTTAGCTATTAATATAGCAACCAATTTCTATACTTAGCTATTTACATAACCAATATATACACTTAGCTATTCTCATAGCAACTAATTTTTTTAATTTGCTATGCTCTTAGCAACCAATTTGTATACATAGCTATTCTCTTATCAATTTTTTTTAAACTTTTCTACTCACATAACAAACAATTTATAAACTTAGATGTTCACATAACAACCAATTTATGTACTTAGCTACTCTCATAGCAACCAAATTTTATACATAGCTATTCTCTTAGCAACCGGTTTTTATACTGAGCTATTCACAAACAATAAATGTTTATACATATCTATTCTAATAGGAACCATTTTTATACTTAGCTATTCTCACAGCAACCTTTTTTATACTTTGCTATTTACATAGCAACCAATGTTTGTACCTGTTCATTTAGCAAACTATTTTTATACTATGCTATTCAAATAGCAACTTATCTTTATACGTAGCTATTCAAATAGCAACTAATTTTTAAATATAACTAATCACAACTTTTATATACAACTAGTTTGTGTAAAGAAAAACAGAACGTTCAATAAGATTAATTTCAATTGCACGTGGAAACATGTCAGCACAAAACTGATTGCAATATAAAATTCATTTAAAAAAATAATACTTACACAACTTTTAATAGAATTAAATAGTTTTTCTTATAGATTTAAGCAGAATATCTATGTTTTATTATGATTTAAAATTAGTGAGAGCAGGTTATTTACAACTTTCTTTACGAATGAGTATGGAATAATTTAAGACTTTAGAAGATGCATTGCAATTGAAGAATACCACCTGATCAGTACATTAACTGCAAACTTCTTTATAGACTAATTCGATTCTTGAAAGATTGATTATAATTAAGCCTAGCTAACTGAAAACTTCCATGCCGTAAACTTTACATTGTGATCGCCTGGTTGATTTCTTGATTGCAAACTTCACTGGAAGTCTGCTGCAAAACGAGTTTATGGATTAACTGAAGGTTGGAAAAGAAAGGTAGAATGGAATTATGACTGGAGAAGTGTAAACTTGTCAGTCTATAAAATTACTGAAGCCATTAATAATATTTAAAGATTGATCCATTTTGGAACTGATGCCTATAGAATAATTCAAGGCATTAAAAGATTGATTATAAGTACTAGTCTGCGTACGTATTCAATATGATTTAAATGCCATTTATGTCCTCTAGGTAACTATATATGAGTCAGCTTGGAATAAGGGTGGAATGAGGATGTAGGAGAGAAGTCAGGAATGGCACAGTTCCGAAGGTACCATCCAAACATTGGCTTTATGTGTGTAAGAATATTACTAGATAATCCTCAGTTAAGACGACCGACACGGGAATCAAACTCAAAACCTATTGAAGAAAAGTTAACTCTCAAGTACGACGTGCCACGTATAATCGATAATTGTTCAATAGAATGTACGCTATACGTAATATCCCTACCATCATATTCAGCCAATTTCTATCCAGTGATGAATGAAGGTCTCCCCGTTTCTTTCACATATCTCAGTCTGCTGCTATCCTCCTGAAAAACGCTTCATTTCATCTACTCAGCTTGCATTTCGACGTCATCTCCGTCATATCTTTTCTCTAGGAATTCAGTGTAGTATATTTGACATCTAACTTCCATCTGTTTGTCTACGTATGTGACCGGTGCATCTACACTTCATCATCGTTCCAATTTTGATTACATCCTCTACATGATGCGAATTCTTTCATTTGTTTTTCTGCCTCTGCTAGCTTGCATCTCTCCATTGCTCTTTTGTGGCTATTAATAATTAAGTATATATGCTTAGGCATTTAATGTTCAAGTTTCACAACCGCATGTTATTATAGGAAAGACAAATTCATTATAAATTTTACGCTTAAGACACATTCGTAGTTTCCTTTGAAAATAAAGTATAGTTTTTGAAACGATCTTGTGTTTTTTCAAATATTTATTTATCCAGTCAACTTAGAATTCAATGTTTCAAGCTGGTACTCATGAACTAAGGCTATCACTGCTCCACTGCCTTTAAGGTTAACATTAAATATTATGTTAAGTTAGATTTTCCTAAGCAGATCGTGTTACGGGAAACTATGAAACCTAATATAAAAGGAGAGTTCATTTGAACATGCTGTGAAAGACATGCTAATTTGCATATGAAAGTTGTCGTTCTAAGTGGAAATTCCTTTAATATTTCACTTAAATTCGTCGGCCGCAAGAATATACGTATTCCTTATCTGAAGTCCGCCACGGGTACTGAGTTGACCGATGACTTTGTCAAGTTCAGAATACCTCACGTTTCAAATTTCTGAATCTTAAGAAAAGTTCTGTTAATTTAATTACTTTATAGAGCTTCGAAATAGGAAATGCTCATATTAAATATTAAGATCGATGGTAAATTAAAAGACATTGGCGTCTAAAATTCGCTTAATACTTGTAAGCAACAGATATGTCATAATCTTTGTCTTTAAACATTCATTAAACCTATTTTCACAATACATTAACTCAGAATCATTTTTTTAAGACATTCCAGATGCTAAAGTCGAGATCCTTCGATACTGACGTAACTTCTTTTATCTTTTGATGTCCTTGGAACCTCTAGATGGTAACGTACTAAATCTATCTATGTTGACGTAACCTGGGGTTTTTAAGGTGCAGAGCGTTCCATGTTCACCTAAGTTTTTCAGGTCCTGGTCTTTTTATTTTAACGTAAGCTATGTTTGTTTTTCATTTTTTTATGCTCGCGCCGTTACTCGATAGAGTCAATAGAAGCTCATTCTAGATTTTTCTCTACGGACGTATCCTAAGTTTAATTTTAAAATCATTGAAATTGAATTCCGAATTGCCACCGCTGGTTATCACACACACGTGAATCCGGTGATTGGATAAATCATTTAATTATAGAATCATCATTTTGGCGAACGCAGCACAACTTCCCCGTGACTGTACTGGAGAACTATACTTAAACAATTGTTTTTATTCGTTTTGCGATTTCATGAAAGGGCCATAATCTGCGCATGCGCAGTTTTTCTCTGCAAAAGTAGGTTCTACGAAGTCCTATTTGTTTTCTCTTAGAAAGTAGGTTGAATGGCTTTCAGTTTCGTCTTTCATGCTTGCGGTGAATATGCCAGAACATTCATTGAAAGTAGGTTGACTTCCTTTGCACTTGCTGAAACTTCTCAAACATTATTTATATAGAGGATTATAAAATATTCGTTTCTTTTCTTTTTCTCTCTTGCATCTTCATGCCTCCGCCGGAGCATTCTTAGAAAGTAGTTTTACCTCCTTCTCTAGTTGCAGAAACTTTTCAAATATTATCAAATATATTCATTTTTTTATTTTTCGGATTTTTCATGCTCTTGGGAACATTCTTTTCTTCTCTCTATTATCTTTTAATGAATTATGACCTCCTTTACCATATAACGAATTTTTATTCTTATTTTTACCTCCCACATTTCCAAGCTCAATTAGGAACATGTTTAATCCTGTAATTTTAAAAGCAAAATCGACAATAATATATGAAGGTTCAGTTAGCTTATTAATGCAACGAGCGCCAAAGTTGCGAAATAAAAAAATTCTCGCACATCTTCAAATGATTCTTCGAATTTTGTCTGTGTTCCCCACCTTTAATGCTTAGGGGAATAAAAAATTTATAAAATTGCTTTTCTCTTATCTTTTCTTAATTCACACATAAAATATACTTCTCTCACATCTTCATTTAAAAAGTAGGCTGATCTTGTTTAGTAGAAATTTCTGAAAGTGATAAGAAGAATATAGGCTAAATACAGACTATTCTACAGTGAAACTTAACGATTCGAGCATTTAGAATGTACTAGGAAATGGAAATATTTGTATAGAGGTAAATACAGAGTACTCTATGGCAGAGTTACCATTGGAGCAGGAAAACGAAAGATGAAAATCAGAAAATGAAATACTCATTTTCTTCATAATGCGAACCTCAGAGGAGGTAATATTTTGAAGGTTCAAAGGAAATCTTAAGAGAAAGGCAGAATTAAAGTAAAGATGAGAAATCCTAAAATTAAAGTAATATTTTTGTTCTTCATACAGAGTGATATTAGCTTAGTAGCGTTTATTGCCCCACCACTCTCCCCGTCACCAACGCCGTGCAACACCGGTCCTTACCGTTCTGCGGTATTCATTCGACCAGTTTGCACGAACACGGTTGTCCCGCACCCGTGGCCCGCGCTCGTTTGCATACCATTGCTGCCTGTCGCCTCACAACCGTTTACTCACATTCGTCTTATACTATTTGTTTGTTTTGATTTGACTTACAGGTAAGCTATGCTTTATGATTAACTATAATGTTTTCTTAAATTCATAGTTTTGTTCTACTCTTTCAATAATACTAGTTGATAACACCACACATTAAATTATAACCTAGTCCTTTGTAAAAGGAAAATGAAAATGTATGAATATCGATATCTTAAAATGGTACATAATAAATAGATCAAATTATCTGCAAATGAATTTTACTTATGGTGCACATATTTTGACAACTTTAAAGAGATGATGATTTTTATTTTTAATCTTCTTCTATGACGTTTAAGAAAAAAAACCATTCGCTTCAACGAACAAATACGATTTAGTATTGATTTGTTTTAATTAAATATGAATGGATAAAGGTTAAGAAGATCGTACTAGAAACTTATTCCATATTTTAACTAATATAATAAAAGCAGTATATAGTTGTTAGTAAAAATAAAAGGTTATAAAATATAATAAAATTTAAATAAATATAACGTTATAATTAAAGATCTCAAACGATTTTAGTGTGCGTGTGATCATTTATGAAAAATCAGAAATGTTCTAAAGAAAAAAGTAAATGTAAACGATAATTTTTATATTACTGTAAGTAATATACATGTATGATTTTTTTATTGTCACAATAATACAATCTTTTAAATGGTAAAAACATTCATAATATATTTCTCCTTTTAATTTGAAGAAGATAAATAGTACTTACATGAAATAGAATTTTCGTTCTTTCACATGGTTCACTCATTACTCCGCTCAGAATTTATATCTTTCTCTATTAGAATTTTCCTTAAATTCTCTAATTTTAGAATAAGTAGACTGCGTAAATTATATTAAAAATGTGAATATTATCAAAATATTTATGTTTTATTACATAAGCATTATAAATCTCTAAAAGGCTAATAATATTTGTTAACACTTCCCATGTTCTTTTCTTAATTTATTTTCCTCTAATACAGATCGAATTACACAATGGTGTTTCCCTCGCTGAGGAGCTTTCTCCTAACTTTCTGAACATGTTATTGTAAAGATTTTTCATGCCCAACTTGCAATGTCTTTGTAAATGGTCTGTTCATGAATTATATTATTTAAGCCCCTCGTACACGATTCAATAAAGCTTGAACAAGAGCGTTGAACAAGCAATTGGATGAAAATGACGTCACGAGTCAGAGACTCCACACAGGAAATCTCTTGAATTCAAGTCTTCTCATCCAATTCGTCCTATTTAGAACCTGTCCTATTTTTATTGAATTCAACGCACTGATCTACCAATCACATCGCTTGTGACTTGAACACGTGATAACAGTGCTTCCGGAATGCTAAAAATTAAGATGTTAACATGGAGCAGGGAATTTTTAAAGCCTTGTTTTTATGATGCGAAATAAAGATATTATCAGAAAATCAAAATAAAATAAATAAAATATCGCTACAAGAAATTCCATCGCATCTTGCTGAGGTAAAGTGTACCTGATGTTTCTTCTGTAGCTTTTGTACAATCACTATTGCCATAGAAATTGATACAGACGGTTTACTATAATTCCTAATAAAGTTCGTATTGTATTTAGAAGCAGTAGGATATTCATATTTAAAGTACCACTGAGTTGCTCATAATTTATGTGGAAAGGTCGAGTTTTTATTTACTGTATGTAGGAAGTTCAAAGCTGCTAAACATAGAAGTATCTGGGTACACTTTACTTTAGGGCATGAAAAAATGTAATCTTTTCCAACGTGTGTGGAAGGGCTGTAACTTAAAATATAACAAAGTTTCGAGTCATGGAAGTATTAAATTAGAGTGAAAAAGCGAAAAGTACTTGGAACTTCTTGGCTGCTTCCACGTTGGTGAGCGAGCACATTAAACCGTGCATGAAATAGCGAAAAGTACTTGGAACTACTTGGCTGCTTTCACGTTAGTGAGCGAGCACATTAATTTGTGTATGAAATAGCGAAAGGTACTTGGAACTACTTGGCTGCTTCCACGTTGGTGAGCGAGCACATTAAACCATGCATCGCATATAATAAAAAATCTAACCTTCTTTAACCCGCCTTTGCTTATTCAACATTGTGGCCATGATTTTTGTAGCAAATAACGTGTCATTCATAATACGACGCAATGCTATTAATATACCGCCGCATCCCTACAATCTGCATGTAGTAATGAACGCAAATAAATGTATTCCGACACGAAGTGTCACGATTAGTAGGCCCTATGCCTCCACATGGCGCTATCTTGATCAACTGGAGTGCGTATGTAACGAAATAATAATAAAATATGCATTTTCACTTTGGATTGTTAGTTGTCGTTAGATGTTTATAGAAGTGCGTGTAACCGGAAATAAATAGAAATTTATAAGGATTGAAAAGAGTTTTAAATAAAGCAATAAAAAGTCGATGTTCGAGGCATCACCAACTACGGAATCGCAGCCGTTAATCAGGTTATTATTTTATTAAAAGCGACGCATATCATGTTTAACATTCACTCCATGTTCCTGCTTTCAACGCAGAAAGTGCAAATCGACTCGCGTGCTTTTGGCTCTATCACACTTCCGCTTAACTTATTGAATCGTGTACGAGCACCATCCAAGCACTTTCAACACTACTTGAATACAACTCTTTGATTATACCAGTTGGATCGTGTACGCACTCATCCAACTTCTTGTTCAAGAATTTGATTCAATGTTTATTGAATCGTGTACGAGGGGCTTTACACACACGCCCGAATAGGCTATTCATTTCACAGATGGAGGTCTTCGAAAAATCAAGATCGTTTTTTATTAAGGTTATAAAACAAGTGAGAGAATTTAAAAGAATATTGTAATGAGATATGGATAAATAGGTCAGTGTGTTAAGCACAAAAGTAAACAAACAATAAAAGTTACATAAAGCTGACTAAGCATCCATAAGAAGCAGACGACAACAACCTCCAAGCGGCAAGAGTTGAAAGTACTGAAAATACGCCCACAAATAGGGATATAAAAGGGCCAGTCAATCACCTTTGAAGTTATCACTTCTTCGCTCCGAAAAGTGGTCACCTCTACCTGGCTTGGACTGGAGTCAGGACTCTCACCTTACCCCCAGCTTAAGTTGGTATACCTTTACATGCTAACTCGGACTGGAGTTAGTATCCTTTCTAGGAACAATCTCCTTTCCTAAACCTAAGTTAAATATCATTTCAAGAGGTGATCCACTAGATTATTCATTGCAGAGCCCATGTTCGGGACGCTCAGATTGTTAACTGTATAATACATTGTATAATATATAGTATATTGGAACTTTATAATAAACTTGCGTCGGTAAAAACGTATATAAGCATTTGCTCTATTTATTCACTAAATAACCATTCTATTAAACGATCTTCGGTCATAAGGACTCTAAAATAAACATTATATCGTATATTGTATAGACAGTGCTACCACGTCGTATACGATCCTGTTGCTACGTTACATAGTAGTTGCGCCAGAATAATAGCAACCAATACGCAGAAAAACATTACGATATTAATCTTTCACAATATGACCTAGTTTACATACCGTAATAAATTTGTCATCCCTTATTTCACGAACATACGAGAAAGAGTAAATAGAGAGGAGGTCAATCTACTTTAAACACACGAAAATAACTTTCTTCTGAATGTGAGAGATAAGAATAAATTAAGGAGCAGTTATATTTTAAAAGAGATTACTAAGGCGGAAAGATGTGAAAAGGTTAAAGAATGTTCTAGAACGATCTATATTAATAACGTTTAAAATTGAGCATGTTTCAACCGGAGCATAAAGATGTAAAATAAAAATACCTCTAAACGTTTTTATTCTAACTTATTTAGAACATAAAAGCAATTCTTTTCAATATTCAATTAATATTAGCGTTTACTATATTTTCATTCTCAATTATATAGTATATTTCTCACTACTTCTCCCTTATGTAAAAGTAATATACACATGAAACATTTAAATCGTTCAATATTATTAAAATCATTGTTTAGGTAGAAAAGTATTGTAAATGTGAAAAAAGTTAATAGGATGTTTAATCGCCTGTCAAATGAGACATTTCGTATTGAATTTTAAGTTATACATTTATTAATACATTCATGATAGTCTACATTACGAATATTGTAAAAACATAAAGGATATAATAATGTAATTTTTCTTACATAACCATTGTTGAATAGATTGAATAATACACTGTTCATAAATTAGATTATTCACACATGGAAAAGAAATTTTAGAAGACATTATGTGTCTTCACTTAGCGGAGATTCACTTTCATTATCCGTTCAAAGATATTCACTTTCTTCTTCTGCATAATGAGAACTTAATTCATCTTTTAAAAATTGATGAAACACTATATCGAAAATTACCTTCATTGTGTGGCTTTTTATCTTCAAAAAAGGTGGGTAATTCTATTAAGAGGTTCTTATCAGTGAACTATACAATTTGAAGAAATAAAAGATTCACAGTCTTTTTCTATAATAGTTAGAATATAACTCAGCAGACCGTAAACAAAGTGAAAGAAATTATTTTAAACTGTGAGGCCCTAACTTCTTTAAGTCTTAGATTATCCTGTGCATCAAGACCACGTATAATAACTTAAAAAAGTCATACTTTGCTTTTATAATATCAAAGACTGATAATGTAGAATCAGTGTTTACTTTAATAATATTATTTTTGATAATGTAAAATCAGTGTTTGCTTTATAAGATCGCTATTTCGTTTTACAAAATCAACGTTTCTTTTAGTAAGATTATAGCTTGCTAATGTAAAATCAGTATTTACTTTTATAAGTAATATTATCGAAAGAAAGTTTCATTTTCTGGGTTAAATAAAATTACAAAAAAAAAAGAGTTCGAAAACGTAAAATCAATGTATAGTTTTATAAGATGACTGTTTGATATTGTAAAATAGCTGATTTCTTTTAAAAGTTTAATTATCTTCAAATAATTTCTCTTTCAGAGTAAAATAACATTACAAAAGCATAGTTAGAAAATATATAATCATACTTCGAAAAAATAAAATCATTATTTTCTTTTATAATACATTGTAAGTTAATTAAAGTTATAAATTATTCTTTGAAAATGTAAAATCACTGTTTTATTTTATAAAATCATTGTTTAAAATTTACATGGTTCTGGCAAACATTACTGGGCGATCCAACCTATTCCCCGTACAGTGCCGTGGTTTTCCTCTCTACTCTGGAGTCGTAAACATATTACCCAACTTATCAGACTTCGCTTGGCTACCGCTCAAACTCCTTTAGTACAGTACCGCCAACATCACCGTCTAACTCCACTTTGTGAATGTCAGCAAGCTATAGGCGATATAAATCACATCACCTTCTCATGTCCGCTTTATAATTTGTCCCGAGATGAATTATACACTCATTTATATCGGTATTTTACATATGGTCCTTTTTCACTTTCCATTATTCTTGCTACAACTCATCTCGACCTCTATCGTCTTCTTTTACAATATTACGATGCAAATTCCCTAATATTTTAAGGTCTTTCGCATTTGTGTGCCTTTCTTATACGTTTTTCTTTCAGTATGCTCACATTTAATGTGCATTTCACTTTCTATACACATTATGTACAGTATTACCAGATCTTTTGATCCATCATCGTCTACTTTCGAGATACTTGATTCGTTATATCCAGACTATTTCATCCTTCACCCCCATCATAGCACTTGTGATTCATCAATGTTGGAATGCAGCGGGCTTCATCTGTATATCATTAGCTCTGCAATGCCCCAGAGCAGAAGATAACAATGCACTTGTCTCCTTAATCAATCCCTGTGTTTGTGGCGTCTCTTGCACTTCATTCATCTTTCTTTTACATTACACTTATATTAATCATACTCTATTATTATTATTATTATTATCAATATTAGTATTTCGATCATCTAGAACGTTTATTTTACCTTATGCACACACTATTTCTATTTCTTATAATTTTTACGGTAAGGACTTACAAGGAAAGCACCTACGAGGAAAGGGCATGAAAATCCTAGATTGCGATTATTGCCCGTAATCTGGCGCTGCATGTGCTATGAACTGCAGTCGTCAGCCCGAGAAGAAGAAGAAGAAGAGTGAGTGAGTGAGTCAGTTAGTCAGTGAGTGAGTGAGTCAGTTAGCCTAAAATGTGCAATTTCAGGGGTCCACAACTAGAACATAGTTTGAGATACGAATATGAAATTTTGTACATCTGCACTTATTACCGATATCTCCTTAAAGGCAAAAGCTCATATTCCTATCTTTAACATCTTTTTTCTTGCGGGGCCCCCAAATCGTCGATTTTGCCATAACCTCTTGTTCATGTACACCTGTATAATATGCTTCTGGCAGTGCTGACGTTTTCTGACGTGAAGAACTTGGCTCATGCACTGCCATGCATGTTGATTAAATATTGCAGGCTGAAATAATTATCAATTTTTCATTTTCTTAAGATGCTTAGGTGAAACACTAACTTTTATGCATTCAAGTATAAAAGAACATTCCTAAGGTCACTGGAGACATATTTCTTAAGGACAGGATGGAGAAAATTGTTTAAAATTTAACTATGTAGCAGTGAAATTATGAGATAGATCTTGTATTTGGATTTATCTAAGTCTCATAATCTCATGTGTAACCGTGGAATTATGAGGTAAATCTTGTATTTGGATTGATCTAGGTCTCATAATCTCACATGTAACAGTGGTGTCCCGATCTCAAATGTTACTGTGTCTCGGTAGAAGGAGCACGCACTGCGAGAACAAAGCGGATCGAGTGAACTGGGTGGATTTTTCCTTTTGAACAAGATCTTTGAATTTATTTTAGTTTCAAATTGATTCATACGATATTATCACGAGGACAAGATTAGACAAAGAACACTTCATCCAGAAGGATTCCACAAGAATCCAAACATTCACTTTTATTTCTGAACAAGATAAGAGTAGTACATTTTTCAACAACATATTGCTCTTGATGATAGATCTGAATTGTCCAAATTATTATGAAAATCTATCAAGTATTTATAGTATATTAAAATGCAAAGAATGATATATGATGAATGTTCCATATATAAAATTAATTTAACTATAGCATTATTTAGTTTTAATAATCACTTGATTGAATAACAAGACATAAACTCAGAGTGATATCGTACGAGTTTCACAAACGATAGAAATATATATAATGGCTTTCTCTCTGTATGAATTCATTATATGTGTACGCTTTCTCTTGTATATTACTTACTTTAAACGAGTTTGGCTTTTCCCTGTGTGATGTGTTTAATTCGCAGAGTTGGGCGCTTTCCTGTGTGTTAATCTCAATTATATAGTTAGTTAACTTGCATCAAAGATTATTAAGATTAGTATTTGAAGAACAGTCTATGTGTGAGATATACGTATTTATCAGTTCTCCTCCTTGAAACTGATATTAAACATATAATTAAGTAAATACTGTAATTAATCAATGAATAATATATATGTAGTTCTCGCACTATATTCGTATAAAGCACTTGCCTAAATATCTCCAACTTAGTTGACGTCAAATGTAATCTTACTTAAGTTTATTTCACATAACGCGTAATTCACTAACTTCAAAAATGTTCATATCAAGCTACGTCAAACATTCAACGTATGCCTTTAATAAGAATGTAGGGTACTATATCAATATTATTATCTAAGCAAAGTTTAGTTCTGAAATCAGTCTTTGAATAACTTTAACGAATTCCTGCTGACACAGTACTATATCCATTAATTTGCAAAGCTAAGGGGGTAACAAGAGAGATTACTTTGTAAACGATCATCTAACTGTCAAATAAATACAACTAGAGCGAGATATAACCACTCTTCACGTCACATACGGATGAAAAACTTTGCATCATGTTTTGCAGATAAGAGCTTGTCCTTATTATGAACCTCTATATATATTGTTCCTTATTCCTGAAACATATCCTGCTTACCTAATCACATATCCACCACTCTTCTGACCTCGGTTAAAGAAGATATAAAGTTAAGAGGCTTGAGTACAGTAGAGAACAAACCTAGAACAAAAATGTGTCCCCGTATTGTAGTATTTGGATCCTCACTGAAAAGGATTTTACACAGGCCACAACGATGATTTTCTTCACTCATAAGCTTACAACCACATGTAGGAGCTACTGAATACTGTCCGCATTCTTTCCAGACTTTCTTCTTGCAACTGGTTTGAACGTTATAGTGCAGAAGGTATGTATCCTTAACATTAGTTGCGATTATCCCCGCCGGAGCAACTTCATTCCAGAACTATGTCACTCGCCGGTAAGCTCTCTCGAGTGATTAGTGTGCCCCAACCTAACACTTATGTACGTAGGGTCGCTACTACTAACCAATGCGAGTTCGCTAGAGCTGACGAAGAATAATATCTCAGGCGCTAACCAGCAGAAAGTGGATAATTTGTTAACTTCACAGCTATACGAATACTCAAACAAGGTAATATATGTATAGAGGGTTATTTTTCTCTGGCTGTTTGACACCAACTCTCTCAGTACTATACAACCAGTACAATAACTTGAAGCATGTGGCGAACTTCTAAGTATAATATCTTTATCAAATTCGGTTAACTTCCAAAGTTGGTCGTCGGTTTCTTGTAAAATTTAGAAAATTTACAGGGACGAAATGAATAATTTGCTCGTTTGTGTGGATAATAATATATAAAAAGAACGAAAAGTGAGTTTATTTTATTGTCTAATCGATGATAAACATGGAACTATTTGGGAAGCGGAGGGAACTACTTGGCGGAAGGTTACCGCATAATTGGATTGTGGGAAACTTACGAGCGTTTATATTATGAACATTGCTGCAGGTGTATAGGAGCATTGCCCTGGATGCGAGTTCACAGTATTACAGCTTGTGAAACAATACGGTGATACCGAGCAAAATCTTTGAAACTGTGTAAAGTCATGGATTATTAAATCTAACAACAAATTACAGAAAGTGTGGTAAGCTTTGTTCCGCCGAAAAGAACTGTGGCGAATATGAGAACAAAAAGTGTAAAGATACATGACCGCACCTAACTTTACCTAACCTCCACGTCCCCATAGTCAGGAATTTAAGACATCTACGAAAATGCAAGAAAGCAGTTATTAATAATAAATATGAAAATATATTTTGATAATATACATGACCGCACCAAACCTTAAATTACGTCCACGTTCCCATGGTCATTAATTTAAGAGATCTACGAAAATGCAAGAAATCAATTATTAATAATAAATGTGAACATCCCCACCCTGCGCGGTAACCGAACGAAACAGAAAACCAGTGAACTGGACGTAAAAATTGATATTTTTAAATTTCCGTAGCTTTCATCAGGCTTTTAGTCGAAAACCAGACGGACGGCCAACTTCGGAATTAATGCCATCAAATTTTAACTAAATTCAAAGGTTCTAGCTGTCGTTCATAACAGAACATTATCTTCTGTTAGTAGACAAAATTTTTTAATGTAATTCTTCCTTATAACTACTTTTTTAACGCTAGCTTTCCATCATTGATGTTTCTCCCCTCTAGCGGCCTTCTGGATAAGTTCGACTTCTGCAGCTTTATTGTTATTAAAGGAAAATGAATATATTCTTGATACGTCAATTTAGAATCTTTATATATTTATAGTTTTTTTTAACAATTCTTAATATTTCCAAAACAATTACATACAACGTGTAATCGAGATGCGCGGGAGCACAAGACACGAGAAGTTAACCGCGTTCACTGTTCCTCATGGGCAGGCGCGTCCTGTCACAACTAAAGATTTAATTAAATATAGTTAATAAGAAAAAGATAACATGCGAGTCGTCCACTTGCAAAATATGTTAAATACATCATAAACGGAACTGAGGAAATTAGCGAAAACATTTTACGGCTAAGTCACACAATAGGTATCATTATAATATTATTTTTTTATAGGCAAAGAATTCGCGAGTTGGTTGGTAAAATCAGTATAAACTCACTTAAACCACTTTTTTAATTTAGAAAGTTAGTTTTTACAGTTTTTTAATAGGTTTTACAAGTGTAAAGCAAATTAGACGGCTTTTGCTAGTGGCCGTTGGGCCATCTTGAGGACGTACCCACTTGAATATGCATCTTACACTTTCAAAAGATGTTAAATGGATGTTTGCAATAATGACAACTGAAAGCTTGAATCTTCTCACAGGGTCATTTCTAGTAAAATTTGATAATTATGCATAAAAATAATGAAAATTCAAAGTTTTGGTACATTTTTGTTATTAAATTTCAAATTTTCTGCTTAGAACAAAGATCTTAAAACACATAATGTGAGTGACTCACGAACATAGCAACAACATGTTGGCATCTGAAACAAGCGTAAGCATTTCTAACAAACAAAACATAAAAATGCATGAACTTAAATAGACTTAAATGAAAACAGACTTCTGAGATGAGAAGATTGAGAAGTTCACGCATCGATGTTACCACAAATTACGGCATTTGGTACATTTTACGAAATTCCTATATCCTTTACGTCTAACAGCTCAAAAGTATTTTCTGGGGTAATGTTTGCTTTCGCACGATCAACGTCTATAAACTGATGACTGCTACTTCAATCTTATTTGTAATGTTTGCACTGTCACTCATCTTAAATAATTAATATTTTACCAGCCTAAAAATACAATTCCTGCACACACTTCGGTTACGGTTAACTTCAACAGTCATTTAAATAAACAACGCACCGTTGATTATAGCCACAAGGTGGTTGAAAGCAGTGTTGGCAATATCATTGCATGAAAATCAGAGCTGCCAAAATAAACTATAGGGAGAGGAAAAAGCAAAACATTGTCTTTGAATCCCCTCAGTGTAAAGTTCAGAGATTTTAACGGGTTTTGTATGTGTATTGTTCCGGGCGGCCATTGCGATTTAGCTAGCTTTGCAAGTGAATTTTTTAACAAGTTTTGCTTGTGTAGACATAGCAAATTTGGCATGTTTTTCTAGTGGACGTGACTTTCTCATTGCATTTTAAGCAATTTTAGAGGGTTTTGTTTTTGGCTAACTTCAGATCTTTGTAGAGGAAGCTGAGACAATTCAAACGATCATTATAACCCGATTTTTTCTAAAAATTGTCCTTTAACAGGCTTTACAAGTGGATGACTAATATATTTCTTGCTAGATCAGTAGTAAGTTTTAACTTTAGACATAGACCTAAAATTAATTTTAAATTTCAAATTATATTTTTATTCCGATGAAGTACCTCCGGACCTCGTACACACTAAAAGGGAAGAGCTGAACTGTTCACTCTATTTTCGATGAATAAGTGTTTTCATTAAATTTATTGGATTTCAATCGAGAAAAGTGTTTTTTAACGAAATATTCTCGCTTTAGATAGAAAATGTGGTATTTCTAGATGGAATTACAATGCTTTACGGTTGTCATTTATTTCTAAAAATTCAAAAAGCGACTTATCATCTTGTTATAATGGTTCACAATACAACATGGGTTTTACTCAAGTTTATTATCCGCCATCTTTAGCCGCGAAGGATCAAAAGATTAAACACTACTGTGAAGTTGATCGCGTTGAATTGAAACTAACAACAGGAGACCTGAAAATTTTTCTCAATGAAAATAATTTGCCAGAAGACCTCGGGGGTGATATATGAAATAAACATGTTTGAACGTTGCTCTCTAATACCAGAAGGGACGATAAAGACCCGTTCGAAGTAGTAATCTTGTAGTTGACTAGCTAGCGTATGCGTTAAAGCGTTGGATCGCTGGGCATGCGGCCGGGTTTCAATTTCCGCTCAGGTGAAGATTTATCTTTTAATTCACATGAGCAGTACAATTTTCATTCACATGAACATTACTCCTTTTTATTGCTACTCATTAATAATTAATACTTAGTCTTACTTTATTTTTGACATTTATTGCGTAGAATTTATTTTCAAAAGATGAAAAGTTCATCTCAAAAGAGTAAAATTTCCGATGGACTACAATTATAAATTCATGATGAAGGACTAATTCCCATAAATCATATCTTTTTCGAGCGAAAACTTCTCATCATTTCTCCGACGAAAATGCTCTTTAAAAAATGGCCTCTCTTCCCGCTATCAAATGATAACAAAATCAGCTTAAATCGAACTGCTGAATTTAGTATGTATGAACTGATACAATCAGACCCCCGGTACAGAACCTGTCCCGATATTCTTGAACTGAAAGGTGGCAGCCCTGGTATGAGTAAAATATAATAGTTTAGTTTGTTTTCTCTGTATGTGATTTATGTAATAAAGCAGTAGAATATTTAAATAAATACATATATAATTAGAAATACCTATCATAAAATAGCTCCGTGAATCAGTTCCGGTCTCCTATATCACGAGACCAATCACGTCTCATATCACGAGGAGACCTTTCTCCTATATCACGTATTATGCTTCTCTATAAGTCGAATCTCTCTAAGTAGAAATATTTGATAACTCTTTCTTTTTTCTTTAGACTTGAGTTATAAAGATTATCCTGTTTTATTATATATGCATATCTTTAAAATTGCGTGAATGTCAATACAAAAACTGACTGCCAATGAGGATTAGCATTGTCGTTTGACCTCTTATGATTCTTCAATTCCTTAGCTAATCCTCATAACAATAAAACCGTTAAAATGGATTAGATTTTCAATATTGCTAAATTACACATTGTTGTCACTGAAATGAAAGTAAGTTAGATTTGTTGTCATAGCGATCAAACGTTCAAAAATATTTTAGTTATTTGTAGGTTTACAATTAATTAGTCCTTGACAGATTGTTATTTTTCATGTTTCACTGAAACATGAACACTTATTATCAAATATTAGGTCTTTCACCGCAGGCAACAGAAACCGAAATTAAAACAGCATACAAAAGCCTTGCTTTCCAGTTTCATCCAGATAGAAACAAAAGTGAAGGAGCAGAAGAAATATTTAAAATAATTAATAAACCGCACACAATTCTAACCGACCAGGAATCAAGGAAATCGTATGATGGACAGCTGCAAGCATTAGAGAATGGGATAAATGGAGGCAACATGAAAGGATTTGAGAATTAAATTTTAGATCCAAGAATTTAAGCTCAACGCCCCGTACTGAGCAAGATTTTCAAGACCCATTGGTATATTGTTTATTCATGCCATTAGAAGAGATCGAATCAGGCTGTGTAAAACATGTGAAAATTACAAGGAAAGTTACATATCCTTATAAAATTACAAGAAAACAAGATAAAATTCTTGCTGTATATATTCCACCAGGTAGCATGGAAAGAACAAAAATCGTATTTCCACAAGAGGGAGATCAGCATTGGAGTCGAATTCCTGGAGACGTAATCATTACTATTAGATACAAACAGCATCCATTGTTTGAAACAAATGGCGTTAATTTGGTGCTGAGAAGAAACGTTACTGCCAATCAAGCAAAACACTTAGCAATTATAGACATACCGACTCTCTCCCAAGGCAAAATCCAAGTTCAGCTCTGAAAGGAATGTTTAGAAGAGGAATTTGTAATTCCAAAGTACGGACTACCGTTGCCAGTACAGTCAAATAAGCGAGGAAATTTGATTGTATACTTTAATGCAGTAACACCAGATGAGCTTTAGGAAAATCGAGTATGGACCTGGAAACTTTTTTCTGAATACGATTTGTAATTTAGAAGAGAAAAAATATCTAATTTTCTACCATAAACCACAATTTTATACTCCACTCACTTGCTGTGTATATCAAAGCCTAAGTGTGATACCTCAAACTCTTAACTTCAAGTAATTGATTGAAATCGATTTCGGACCAAGAAGAGAGAACAATTTTACGTTTAACATAAAGGCACAGTCTAATGGTACCTGTAAATGTACAATAACAATGAAACTGTAAGATTCAATGATGTTATGTTCACATATATTATATTAAAATTAATCGTTTTAAGTTGAACAGTCTCAAAATGTAATCAGTTGCGAAGTATATTATGATGATATGGGTTATGAAGTTTGATGTCAGGCCACGTTGTTATGATGGTTTCAACGCGGCATAAGTTTCTACGAGATATAGTGAGCCAAATTACATGCGTCTGTTTAAATTTTTATCATAAGTGATCTTCTGCCCTTCGTAAAATTTGATGTTTTTCTAACTATATTAATTAAGGTTACAAATAAGCTGTTTTTCAAATATATAAAATACATGTCAGCTCATACTCAAATATTATCGTTATCCTCCTCTCACAAGTAAACATTCAATTTTTTTCAAACGTGTTTAAAAGGCTGTTTGAGCTAAGAATTGTTTGGAGAGTCGTAGGGTAAAGCGAGGACATATGGCACACCTTTAAATTGAACGAAAAGAGCTGTCTTTTATTTACTTTTACTTAAAAATAAAATGAATTTCTTTTTACAGGAAATTTTAATTATTTAGGAGGAACGTAATCATACAATGACTAGGTTCTCAACCAATATGTATTACCAATAGCCATTAACATGTAGCGTTTAACCAACTGTGGGACCGATGGCGCATTGGGAAAGTAAATTAAAAAGAACAATTTCTCAGATCTGAGTGTTTTCTTAACAGGACGTTATCACCTGATTTCATCCTTCGCATATGTACAGTGCTTGTCTGATAAGCTGAAAGAGTTTCATCGAACCATTTTGTGTATTTGCTACACACCGTCGAGTCCTTTCTACAGACCTATTTTCATGCAGTTCTAGGTACTCAATACATTCATTTTCAATGTGCATAATAGAATCGTCACTGTCGTAAACATCAATACAGCTGCAGGTGGCAATATGATAAAGAACGCCATGCGCTTGGGACCTTGAAGTTTCTTTCCACAGATTTTTGTTTCAATCCAATATCTTGAGTGATATAATAGTCTGTTAAAAATCTTTCGATGCTTTGGGTATTAGTGAAACAGGTATTGACATGCGTTCAATGAATCGTTCTAAGACATTGCTTCGTGATTATGTTCTGAGGTAGTAACACTGGATGGATCGGGTTGTGGCGTTTTGGAATAGTTTTCGGGTTCCCTAGCACAATTACAATTATAAAAGTTAACAAGGCCATTACCTTAACACAAAATGCACTGCACTATATTTACACTTAACACATTAGTTTTTGTGTTAAATATAATTGCCTTGTCAGCTTTTATAATAAATTACGGAATGGATACAATGCTTGGTTTTGATTACATTAATATCATTAGATGTACTTGTTTGTGGTGTTGAAAGATGGCTTAGTATTTCTTCATTTATAACTTTAACTGAATAATATTAGGACTTACTGACATTCTGGAACTGTTTGCTGAACTTGTGAACAACTAACATAATGAAATGTGCTCCATCTTACCCCAATGCTTCGAGATGAATATGTTTCAGATATCTAACCAAAACTGCCTTAAATGTTAGTAACAATTATAGAAGCGTATATGGCAAGCTTCTTTTGTATGGTTTTAAAACTGTCTTAATTGCTATCTTCATGAGTTCTATGATGTGTACAAAAAACTGATGATAACATTATTTCACTTAATTCATACGTCTTACAAGTTTAAAGTAGTGGTCTACTTTTAATTTCGATACTACCGCTAACAGAGCTTGCTATTATTTTCTCCTCTTAGATCTTCTTCTAAACTGTGAAAGGCTAGCGCCAACTGACTATTCTTAACTAATCACGTGATACACCATCATTCCCCCCGCTCCATCTATCCGCCTCCTACCCTATCTTAACTAAATTTCCCATCATGACTTTTCGTGCGTATGCATGTTTTTTACTCCGCTATAAAAATTCACAGAGCTGGAGAAATGTGACTAACATTTTGTAGTGATTCTCCCTTTGACTAGAGGGAGATCTTGGTCAATCTTCTTCCAATACATACATTGGCGGATCATAAGATTGCTATCATAAATATCATTTCTTGTCGAACAAAATCATATTGAAGGAGTTCGTTCATGATAAATTAATTTATACTTCAAATGTGTCCAATGGTCTGTAGTTTCTTAAATTATTGCTTTTCTATGGTCATACATTTTTAGAAAATATAACAGTAAAGGCATCTCAAAATTTTAAGATATTTCTTTTTAATAACGATTGAAAATTCATTGATCTGCGTACGAATTTTATACTGATTTCATTTTGCTTTGAATATGTTATAAACTATTCACGATACATTAATCCAAAAACTGAATTAGTCAACAACTGCCTACAAAAAAAAATCTTACAAGGAGTGATGTAGCATATTTTCATTTTCATACAGAATTATACCATTATCTACAGAGCCTATCCTTTCAAAACGTTCTTCTTTAGAAATGTGAGAGATGTTCTCAAGATGTTCATCATATTAAAAGGAGAAAACGTTCCAATAATTGAATCGTACTTTGCAGAAAGCTGTTATGTGACAAAAGCAAAATTTTACAGGAAACACAAAAGACCGAAAACACAAATGTGAATGCAAAAGTTAAAATAAACACATTTCATTCTCACATACATCTTGGATAATAACAATGGGTTTGGAATTGAATTTAGCTTACTCTTCGGCCACGACACATGTGTATTTTGTGCACGTATCACATTTTTGTATCATATTATCTTTTCCGTATAGTACTATTATTATGCAATAGCTGTAAATGGGTGAAAATTCCTTTTCTCCATGATAAATAATCAATAACAACGACCGATTTTCCTGACAGTTCTCTCTACGGTTTTTCCTCAATTATGCCATCAAATTGGCGGCATGGTATGCTTTATTAACTTAGGCACTGGTGGACTCAATACAAAATATAGAAAGAACCCCTTCACCTCTTCCCACATATGCTTTCGATGGCAATTTTCGATGAAGAATGTGTCCATAACAGCACGCATATGTGTTTCTAACGTTGATTTTAGGTTCATATCATTGATTTACCTTTCATCGGTTGAAACAATTTACGTTTATTTTTAAATTATATTTCAACAAAAATGTCATTGTGTTGATAAGACGTTAACACAACGTGTAATCAATATGTTATTTTCAACTATGGTATAATAGGTTTAGTTTATTGCTTTTCTTACTAACGTTATGTCTAAAAATATAATTGAAAACTAATTGAACAACACAAAGTAAGTTTGGTATTCTCATGGGGACGTTGAAAACAGATTGAATTTTAAACCATATTGTTATAATCCGCGTGCCTGAGAACACGTGCCACTCATTCAAGAGGTCTGGTAGTCGCACCAAAAATTTTGATAATTCAGAAAGCGAAACGCATTCAGTAAACAAATATTCTACAAATTCCTCATTAAGCCTGTCACATCTAACAAAATTTTCGGGTAGAGTAACTGAGGATCGGGATAGATCTTTTTATGTTGTACGAACATATAGCAAACAATTGAAATCACGAACGAAAAAAAAAAACAAATATTGACCATGTATCTCCAGGATGTAGCTCTCGATATCGTCTTCAATTAGAGTCACAAAATATATTAACGGATCGTACGTATAAACAGCTGGAACGTATAACATCGGCCAAAAATTCCACATTACAAGGCTGAAATAGAAATCAATTTGGTTCAACAGCAACAAGATGAACCTATAGATGCGTACTTTATTCGAAAATTAAGTGCCGTTCGTCATAATTTGCAGGAAGCAAGAGAAGAAGAAAAGGTACACTTTTTATCTCTCGGTTTAAAAAACATTTTTTTTAAAGACTAGCGGTGGAAACCTATACTTCGCTACGTGATCTACAGAACAAACTTCATTTATAGAAAAAAGTGAAACGACCTATTGAAGAAGAGAGAATTCGTAGAATTCTCACAGGCACTGCAAGCATTAATGGAACAAGGTCAACAGAACCCAACCCACCCAAACCCTAACTTACAAATTCCCAGTCTTCACAATTTATCCCTGCAAGTACCGGATTTACAACCTTCCAACAGTAAAAATTCTAGTTTCCAAAGCAATGTAACTGCTATCAAAATCATGACCACAACCAACAACAAAGCAATCAAAAGTTTAATTCTCAAATAACCAAAATCCAAATTATATGCTGCTTCCTATGAACCAACACATACGTAGGGACCTCGAGCACCTACTACCCTAATCGACGGTACACCTCCTACTAAACCAATACAGAGACACGCATATGGCCAGTTCTACTCTGGTAATTTATCCAAGTATGAAAATCCTCAACCTCAACATGTACAAAATAAACTGAACGACATATATGCCCTGACACATAATGGTGGTAAAAAATAACACCAACCAGACCTCAAGAAAATCCATACTACAAGAAAATCGGAAAGAATAATACGAAAAATTGTGAAAATAAGGAAGAAAACAAAACGAAAGGAAGGTAGACAAAAGGCAACAAAATAATAGTGGCACAGTTACCGTATGTACTGTTTGCTTCAAACGTGGTCATTCAGCCCAAATATGCTGGCATAAGGACAAGAACAACGATTGGAGAAACTAAATACTGAGGCCCAGGCCCAAAATTCCAAGGACCTGAGGGCACTGACCAGAAAGGAGAAAGTCAAAAAGACCAGCCGCAGCCGAATCAAAACTCAAGAAAAACAAGAAAGTGAAAGTTAATCCAAAGACCCAAGGGCCTGCCACCGCCCAGTCAGGGACGGAGGAAGTCAATCTGAGGACCCAAGGACATGTCACCAACAAGAAGACTGAGCCTGCCCGTCAAGGTCCTACCGCTTCTGAGCCACCGAAAGTGCAAGTCAACAGCAAGACCAAAGGACCTTTTGCTACTGAATCCACGGCAATCATTTATTCTAGTCAACTAGTAACTCCGGAAAGAAGAGAAACAATTTCGTATGACACGGAAAAAATAAATCTTTAAGACCATTCAAGAAAGAGATAATTCAATAAAAATAATAATTGATAGGGCATCAAGTATATCTATCTGGCCCAAATTACAACTTTCAAAGAAATGCAAATTAATTCCATTTGTAACACACGTTAAAGGAATAGCTGGAAAACTGCTCAAATGAAATAACATCGCTTAATAAAATTCAAGAATGGCAATACATTCTTCTGTATTCTGTCAGAATCATTGAACGTGGAGAACATGATCCAATTTTTGGCAAAGATATTTTTAAAATACTACAAACAAAAATTGACATAAATGAGAAGGTAATTTATTTTTATAAGAAAGTGAAGAAACTATAATTTCCTTCCACAGGAAAAGAAAAGAGCGACATCTCTAAAGCTATGCTAAATATGATACAAAACCGACGTAAGTAAATGTTTACATTACAAAATGCATAACTATTCCTGTAAAATCCTACCTTTTTTTCCTGTTAAAGTCAATGAAACAGAAAAGAAAGCAGTCAGCATTTCTTCATATCAGATTACTGCAAACATTGCGTGACAGACATGGATTTGTAGATTTATCATTGAAAATGCCTTTACATGAATCTAATATTCTAGTCATTAATCCAACACTTAGAATAATAAAATTACTCTAAAATTTACCTGTGGCGTATTCGGACCAGAATTTAGAGTTGTTTACATACACAATTTCATAACAAAAAGAAAGCTACCCGGACGATGTCAATAAGTATCGTACAAGACAAGAAATTGAAAAGAGACTCAAAGTACACTAAAAACATTTTGATTTATCTTTTTTCGACATAATTAATGATCTTCCAAAAAAATGGAGGCAAAGATTTCTAAGCTTCTCTACAACTATCGGGACCTCTTTGCCTATTCTCATTGCTTACTTCAAGGGCTATGTAAACCGTATAAAGATTTACAAAGCATCAGCATTTCATAAAAGGTCGCCGCCAGTGCCACCAATGTTCTGGGTGCAGGTTGATTTGCAATTACAAGAACCTTTGAAAGCCGGAATTTTCCTAGAAATGTCTACAAGTGAATATACTTCACCTCTGCTGATAGTAAAGAAACCTAATTCTAACAAATTTCGCATCGTGCTAAATTTATAGGATTGTAATACTTTTACAAAGTACTTATCCATACCATTTAAGAATGCTGATGATGTCCTATTGAGTATACTCGGCAAAACTCTGATCAGAACCATAGATATACCAGTGTCTTACCATCAGATAAAATTGCATCCACGCATCAGAAAAATACATGACTTTCGAAGTTCCAAATGCAAGAAAAAGCTTCAGGTTTCAAAGATGTGTGATGGGGCAGCCAGGCTTTATCCATAGTCACTAGAATGTTGCTACACGATCTATCAAACACAATTATTAGTTTCGCAGTTAATTTAGTGTTTAGTGACAATACGGCTGAAAATCAGTTACAACGTTTAGAACTATTGTTCAAACGTATACAAGAACATGACTTTCGCGCCTCACCGCGCAAAGCACACTTCTTTTTTTTCTAAACTTCATTTCCTATGCTTCAGTACCAGTGGTTACCACATAGCTATTTCACCCAAAATAGCAAGAAAAATTAGGTATATTGGATTTTAGCCAAACCCAAGCCAGAGTTATCCTAACAAGCTTTAATTCCGAAACATAGCAAGATAACATGGTTGCCTACAGCTTAAGGATACTCTCTGAAAGTCAACAGAAAAGTTCCACATCGCAAAAAGAACTGACTTCAATTATCTACACTATACACCGTTTTCGCTACTATCTTTTGAACAGACTGTTCATTTTTTCTGACAGCAAGTGCCTGACAAACCTACAAAATCAGGCAGACCACGTTAATTAATTTACGCGCCATCACATATTTATAGCTGACTACAACTTCACAGTTAGACATAAAAAGGCTACTACTACCAATGATTTGTTCTGCAGATTAGAACCAGAGGCAGAAATCAAAAATTGATCAAAGGACATCCAAAAAGAAAAAGATCAAGAACATATAAAAAATGTTGCAAATTGCCATAAGATAACAGACATCGTCTGAGACTCAGAAGATACCCTAGTTTTTCGTAGCAATAGCAGCATTAGAAGACAATGTTTTGTATACCCAAAACATTTTTCCAACAGAAACCCTGAGAAAGCCATAAAGATCTGACCCATTCTTCTCTGAGATAATAAATATACTAATGGGGTTAGAACCAGTGATACCTTCAGCAATCAAGGCAGCCAAACTGTATTGTTTAAAGGATGACATTCTTTACAGAAAAAAAGAATCATCGTCATGGTGAATTTTTTCTTTTGTGTATCCCTCAATCGATCCGAGACATTTGGTTTGAAAACATACACTCGCACTCAACAAGCAGACATTTTGGCTTTAGTGAAGTGTATACATTATACTTACAGAAATATTATCTACCGAATATGAGATTCTTTTCGGGGTATAAGACTAAGTTACACTTATAAAAGCTCCCAACCAAAAAACAGGCAGAACTTTTGTATTATCCAATAGGTAACATTGGTGAACAATTCGTTTTTGATACTTAAAGGGTATTCCAGTAGGTAACTCCAGGAAATGTATGCATGTAGGAATCGAATGCGCTAGTCGTTATATGGTTGCCAAAATAGTAGATACCATATCAGAAGATACAAGTTACAAAGTTAATTAGGGACGAAATTATTCTGAGATTCGGATCACCCGAAACCATCATTATGGATTTTCACCCTGCACACACGAGCCATGCGATGAGGAATCTAGCAAACGAATATGAATGATATTGAGTGATCGGGGTTGATGAATCTTGTGCGATTTTACTCTCACTATAAATAATTAAATCATCATTATCAAAGAAAACATTATAATTTCCAATTTTCCACTGCACTACTCCGGCTATATCAATAGAGTATAATCCAAACACTTCATCTTTATCTAACCTATTATTACTTAAATATCTACTCGCTAGTGGACCTAGCTGAATTTCTTTCTCTTCTTCATCATCTTCCGTTTCTTTAGTCTCTGGCAATGCCTTAGGTGAAGCAAATAACCCTTTCTCAAATGAGGTTTCTGATGGTGTTGGTGGATAATTATTAATATTCTGTTGTGCTACAGGTTCCGTAATTAGATTTCTGTTGTCATCGGTTACTCCTTTAATTTCTTTTCCCAAGCTTTCAATCCTCTCAATCAATGGTTTCTCTTGACGTTTTTGCTTTTCATAATAGCTACGGTGACTCTCCTTCCATTCTTTAAAACGTTTCGCCAAGATATTTTGTAATTCAATATTATTTATTTTTCGTTTCGACATTATATGAAAAAAGACTATATTATTTCCGCTTTGAAAAAAGTAACGTACGTACATCATAAACGTAAATGATAAAAAACGATCACTCGATTATAAAGAAATGATCTATTTTGTTTCGATACTTTCCATTGTTCGACTTTCTCGTCATATCGATTGTTATAAAACCATAAGGTTCCTTCCATGCAATAGAACAAATATCCTTAAATTTTTAAATCACATATCACCAACAACAAACTCATTATAAATATGCCTTAAATTCGTGTTATCTTGACGAAATACACATAAAAAATTTGCATTATCTCTAATAAGGTGTTTCGGAACTTTACTGTATGTTTGTGCTAAGTAAAAACAATCCATTCCTTTATGTCTACCCTGTGTGAAGTAATTCCGTACCTCATTCTGATCTTCTAATATATAATCATCGAATATAATAACAGACCGTTGCTCGCAATCTTCCAACTTGATAACGGAAGGTTTAAACGTAGCCAACTGATAGTGGAATCTTTCTTGTATTTCATCATAAATATGCCGCAGTTGTTGATACTTAGGTTGCTCTACACTTTTAGAGAATGCGTATAAGTGTCTACCATTCCAATAAAGCCAATTCGGAGCTAGAATAAAATTATCAATAACTAATGTAGTTTTCCCGCAACCTGATGAGCCTATTATTAAGCAACGAATGTTATTCGGAAGTAATTCACCGTTCAACTTACCATAATCATTAGCTAGCAAAAGTCGTTGCTTAACACTCCACATTTTATGATTGATTAACTATATTATAGCTCACGTGATTGAATTTGATGTTGCTCTTTCGTTAATTGTTCACAAGAAAACAACCATTTCTTAAAGTCATAAATCGTAATCTCATTTTTCACAACATTTTTCTTCACACCCTTAACCCTCTTTATTTCTTTTTTTTCTACTGTATTCATAGCATATACTTTCGATCGTAGTTCTATAAATTGTTCAAGAGCTATTCCTTTCATCTCATCCTTCATTTTACCAGGTACTTTCTCGTTACTTAATGGGATATTATATCGATTATTTACAGGATAATTCGATGTGTCAAAATAGTCTATTAAATCAAGCATATCTTTATAAAAATTTTCACAAATAATATGATAGACTAACATGCGCCTTAAGTTTATGATTAGGAGAAGAGGATAAGGACCAGCCTCAACCCTTAATCGCTCTGTCCTCTTGATTTACCTGTAATTCCTCCAATATTTCTTTAATAGTTTCTCCCACAACAGCAGATTTTGTAAATAACTTATTACCACTATGTACTGGGAAACACTGTGTTTCTCCACTCATTTTCACAAAATCAGCACTCAAAATAAAATTGATTTTCAAAAGTGTATCACATTCACTAACTTGCTTCTCCAAAAAATGTACGCATTTTTTTCTATAGAAGCGAGAAAAGAGTGAGTATCTCTACTGTCACTATTAGCAAGTTCATAATCAGCGAATGTCTGGCATAAGGCACTTTTCGTTGGTACATATGAATGCATATTTTTCATATGCCGATCAAAATTTTTCATACTAATTTCATTCTCACACATTGGTCATTTTTCCCTTGTTAATTTGGGTTTCTTAGCAAGCACTGTTTCTTCTTCAATATTACTCTTTGGGAGAGGATGTTTTCGTGATTTATGTCTAGCAATATTCTTTTTTAACACAGATTCACCACAATCTTCACACGAAATTTTTTCCATTTTTGGGGGGAGGGAAAATGAACTATATTTAAGAAAAACTTGTTTCTTTTTACACTAATTTTTGATTAAAATGTCTAATACTCGAAATATAGTTCATGTACACGAGAAAAGTACTTAATTTCCATTGATCTTCAATAAATAATACCACAGACTATTAGATTTTCAGTTCAAACAATTTCCCTATTTTTTTACTAACTTTGAAGCACTAGAAACATATTGCAAGTAATAATTTAGTTTTAGTAATCAAATTCTCTTCGCTTAGCAAGCGATAGTTAATCTAGTACACGTAACTTGGCAAAGAAGAGTAATCACTGCTGTTGTAAAATCGACAAAGCTAGGTTTGCTTATAAACGACAAAAGCCTTTCAATATCATGAGCGGATATAAAGACTATTAGCTACGAACGTCATGGATATCAAGTGGCCAGGAAACGTGAACAATACATTTTCTCTTCATAAATAGCTCACATCACAAAAAACTGGGAGAATATCCGTTTTATACTTTTGAATCATTCAGTTTTTTATTCCCATTTGAAAAGAATCAACAAGAGAGATTTATTATTCGTTTTTCATAAAAATCTCCTCTTATATTCTCATTTTATTCATTTCCGACGGTGAAGAAGAATTATTCTCATTTTATATTGTGTTAATGTCAGAAACAGCCTTCATTACACCCAAATACAGAGTACATTAGCTTCACGTGCAGTAAATCATATTGTTATCTTCTTCCGGCCTCTAACATGCAAATAGTAATTCCGTTGGAGTTTCCACGAAGTATGATAAACTTTTGCGAACATGTAAAGCAGAACAATGCTATGGTTTTTTAAAATCCTCCTAAAAATTCCGAACCGGAAAACAAGAATTAGTCTTCATTAATACAGTACCAAATTAATGAATATTCAAAAAATCATTCTCATAATCATATGGAACAGTTGCATTTTGAATTCCAAGTACACTTTTTTTATTGATGGAAAAGGAGGAAAGCGAGCGAATAGTGTTATATTTAATATACAATTCCAACATTCACCTGGTGCAAGGCTGACACATAGCCATACGAAATTTTGTTTATAGGTAGATTTTGATGAGAAATGGCAAAGAGTTTATAAGGGGAGATTTTAAACCGTTTTTCGAGTTATGCGGAGTCTAAAGGGGTCCTAATTGCCAAAAAAGTAGGGGAAAATATTGCTTTAAATTCGAGTTTTGACCTAAAGCAAAACAGTTGATAACGACACTTCTAATCATATCTGCATAAAAACTAATAGAGAGTTAATCTCTAATTACTTAGCTATGAAATCTATTCAATAAGTTAGCAGCATTATCAATAGATTAACACACAATAAAGTAGCAATAATGTTAATGAATGATGGTAATAGCAGCAATTAGCTGTGATATTAACAGATGGCGGTAGAGAGGTGAGGAATTCCGATAGTTCACAAGAAAAATCAATAGACGGCGGTAGAGTAGCAGAGAAAAAAATTATTAAATCCTACACAGATGGCGGTAGAGAGGCGAAGGCGAAGGTGACATGTTAAAGGGCGATAGTAATTAAAAATTCAAGAAATAGCGCGTGAGTGAGGCGGAGGTGGCGCCTTAAACGGTAATTTACCAGCATCAATTTTATGTAGAACCGCCAAGTTTCCTTTAGTTACTTCGAGGTTCTTCTCGAATATTTATTGTTCAGAACAAACAAGGCTCAGAAGAAGAATGTTTAAAATAACGAGAACGAGAAAGTCATGGAAATTGTAGCTAAATGATAAGTTGTATCAAAACAATGTAGAGGGCAAAAATTGTGGAAACTTTTCTTCTTTTATTTATATTCTATACAGGTTTTTCGTTTGCACCTTTTTTGCATTAGTGTCGAAAATCTTTTAATGACGTCAACTGGACGCCATTTTCAATAATGCGAATGATGGTGTATGGGTCGGAATGTAGGTTTTAGTATGTTAACTTATTGGATGCGTGATCTTAATAATTTCGCTTTATTTTTTGTCGATATTGAAGTTACATTGCGAATAGTGTCCCCATACGTTTTCCTTTAGTTCATAGTGATTGGCAGCACCAGGAAACGCAACATAAGTCTATGGGTGCCACTTTACGAACTTTGCAAAATCCTTTACGATTTCTGTACCCGTTCTTCACCAACAAAGAAAATTATTGTCAATATAACCAGAAACCTGATTTTCATACACATAATACAAGAAATAATTATAAGATAGACACACCAGGGATAAGATTAGTTAAAACTCAACATAGCCATTTATATGAAGAATACGTTTATTGTACATTACCAAAATCAACTCACATAACAACCATAACATAGTTTCTCCTCATTATTAAGCAATTACCTTATAAGCAAGGTCCTTTATATTTTAGAGGAATTTGAAATACGTGAGTTGGAAAATATTGAATTCTAGAAAGGAGCAATGGGTGATAATGTTTGATAAATATCATCAAAGTATGTACTGTTGTATACTTATTCATACTTTTTATGTACATTGTATTAACTTAAAGAAACCGATTATAATTGTAAAATTGTTCAAAGGGGAATAAATTTGCATTCACATTTACGTTTGATGGTCCCAGCTTCTCTGACTTCTGTAATACCTTTCTTCAATTGAAAAACTTAGTGGTTTCGTTTTCTCTAATTGCCTCTTATCTCTTCCGAATGCTTAAACGTTTTGATCCTTAGAACGTTCAATTTCATGTTTGTCAGTACCAGTTTTATCTTTTTTGCTTAAGTATTTTAGCATGCTGTTAACTTAGTTCTACATCGTCAATTATCTTGTTTGAAAGCTGTGTGCCTTAGGTTTTCAAGTTCATTGGTCTGTGATATGTAGTGTTGCATATAGAAAATAAATATCGTTTTTTTTTAAAAAAAAAATACATTTTTTTTTAGAAAAATACATAAGGCTTCGTTTCTTTCCTAAATTTAATTTGTTTTAAGCTAACAATTTGTAGCTGCTAGCGTCTAATAATTATTTTATATAGGCAATCAAGAAGAAATATAAGAAAAATCAAACTCTGGATACTTTAAAATTACAAATATATATTGGTATATATGAGGTATTCAGGGTTGCTCTGTTCGCAGTGCTGCAAACTTAAGAAAAATGTTTTTCTAAATTTCTTACATACCGTATCCGCCACAAATTTAGCTTAAACATCATTCAACACGATATCTGAAAGTTCTGGGTGTCTCCCACCTCAATTACCCCAGTTGACAGTGTTACTTATCTATTTTAAAAATTAATTTATAGAAATGTCTTTATTTATACAAATCTACACGTGTGCTTTGATTTACACTAAATTTTGGATAAATGTGAATTGGATACTGGGACAGGTCATACAGGCACTCCTTGTGCCTTAGTTGTCAGTGTTGACATTCAAATTTTACAAGTCTATATTTCATATTTGTTGCCGCTGGACGTATCAGCATTGATCTACTTTGACAGTTCATGTACTTCCGGCGCCGCAATTGTCAGCGTTTCCAATCCATTTCAGGAAAATAAAATTTCCAATTGCTTCCATATCTATCATTACGAAACTTGGTATTTACGTACTGGGACACTTCATAGAGGTACTTCAGGTTCACAGATGACAGTGCTGCCAATCAATATTAAAAAATAAATATTTAAAATTACTTCCATACAGTTCGATGTATCCGCACCAAACTTTGAGTATATATGTTTGACACAATTGAAACACTGTTGTTGTTCCTGTACAAAAGCACACAGTTGCCAGCACTGCAACTCTATTTTAAAATTCAATTTACCAAAAGCCATCATGTTGTTACGTCCTGATAGCTATTACTATACTCTCAAAAAGCGCGGGCGGAGTCACGGGATGTGACTGCGTTATGATATAATTTGAAATAATACTTCTCAGAGTCCTATTACAACAGACACATTAGAAGAAACATTCATATATTTGTTGTTTACTAGGGTATTCTTTGTGGATTCTTTTTACCCTTTTAAAATATGCATATATGTTTGAAGTAAAATATGTATAAATGTGTAACATAAAATATGTTCTTGTTACACTGTCTCTACGGATAGGTAATAATATGTCAGATAGTTTCAAGATTTGCAACGGATTGAAACAAGGCGATGCCTTGTCACCACTACTGTTTAACTTCGCGTTAGAATATGCGATTTTAAAAATTAAAGGGGACAAAAAGGGACTATCATTGAATGGTTTGAATCAACTGTTTGTATACGCGGATGATGTAGATTTAATAGGGGACGATATAGATGCACTACAAAGCAACACCGATGTCTTAGTAGAAGCGATAGATAGGTCTACAGGTAAACATAGATAAAACAAAATACATGGTAACAAGCCGAAGCACAGGGAATGAAGGAATTAAAAACATAAGAATTAGGGATGAGGTCATAGAGAAAGTAAACAAATTTAAATACTTGGGAGCATACGTAACAAGCAAAAATGGGGTCACGGAAGAAATAAAAAGTCGCTTAGTATCGGGGAACGCATGTTTCTACTCAGTCCAAAAACTTCTAACATCGCGATTAATATCAAGGAATTTGAAATTAAAAATATACAGAACGGTCATTCTGCCGGTAATACTTTACGGTTGCGAAAGTTGGAGTACGACCCTAGCAGATGAACATAAATTGCGTGTATTTGAAAATAAGGTTTTGAGACAGATATATGGGCCGAAACGGGACGAGATGACTGGAGAGTGGAGGATACTGCATAATGAAGAACTCCACTGTACGATTCACCAGATGTTGTAAAAATAATGAAATCGAGACGACTAAGGTGGGCAGGGCATGTAGCTCGGATGGGGGAAAAACGAAGATTATATTCTATCCTGGTTGGAAGGCCCGATGGAAAGAGGCCATTGGGAAGACCGAGACGTCGTTGGGAGGACAATATTAGAAGAGATCTTCGAGAAGTAGGTGTTCGTGATGAAAACTGGCTTGATACTTCCCAGGATAGAATCCAATGGCGAACGTTGGTTACCGCGGCGATGAACTTGCGAGTTCCATAAGCCATAGAGTTAGTTAGTTAGTCTCTATTTCTATATATATATTTAGAGTATGTTGAGAGACTTGAAGCCCGAAGCAATGCCTTAGAGTTTTTATAGTGAAACACAATGTACTAGCAAGAGCAAACAAATTTCTCTTCCCTTGAATAGAACCTGGGTTCTTTCCTCGGAACATTGAGCTACAGATAATTTGTTTTTTCAGACCGTTATTGTGATCAAAAGAAGATATCTTCCTTGAATAATACCGTAATTAGAATTAACGTAATTCTATACGGGAAGAGAGCATATTTCGGTAAGAGTTCATAGTTTTCAGTTTACGGTAAATATGTCTTCGAAGTTGTATATCTAGAAAATTATATCCTTCCTATAATTCAAAATATTTCTTCAGTTCCCTGGACGTTTATTAGTATTTTATTACAAACTACACCAAATAGCTTCAGTCGGTATGTCCTTAGTTAATTCCTTATGTTTGTCAGGCTGAAGATGTAGGGAATATGGCATCGTATCCAGTGTTCGAAGTGGGAGAGGAACAGAGACGGTATGTTTTCCTAATACTTGCCTCGACATATCAAAGAGTTATATATAACAACACGCATTCCATGTGTTTCAGTGACGATGCTTTAAGCTCCCAAAAACCAGAGCTGGTATGCCATACCGGTGCATATGGCCTCACTACGACCACTGATTGTATCAGTTAATGCATAAATCATCCCATCATTTTCTTCTTAAGGCTGCAGGGAAACAAAGCAATACCCTGTAAAAACTGTACCCCTGAATCGGACGTACAAATTATAATCTTGTACTTCCGTTCTTTTAGATGCAGTGACGAACTCAGGGCTGGGTTTAGAGAGACGGATGTTTGAATATCAGTTCTTGGGAGGGAATAGAATAATAAAAATAAAAAAGGTAAAATATTAATCTCTGGGTCTGTCACTGCCTCTGAAAAATAGATAGTATAGTGTACACCAATTTTTGAGAATTAGTGACAGACCCAGAAATTCATATTTTACTATACTTTTGTTTCTATTATTCTGTTTCCCTCCCAAGAATTGGGACGCAAAGAACCGGCCCTCTAAAGCCAGCTCTGGGATCGCCATTGCCTCTCAAAAATTGGGAGTAGAAAATTCCAATTTTGTACTCCCAATTCAGAGGTACAGTTTTTACAGTGTAGTGATTTGGGATGAATGTTTGAGGACTTAACTCCAATCCTGCTGATTGCATTGATTATCTGCAGTAAAAGCCAATAAATACGTGTTGTCTAGAAATCTACGAAATAAACATGATATAGAAAAATGTTGTTTTTTTTTATTTTAAAAAATTCAGAGGAGAAAGAAACCTTTATTTTACAACACTTATTATAGGCGATTAACGGTTAGCCTTGTGTCATCCCCACCTACCAGTTCTCTCGTTCATATACTCTATTGATTTGCTTCCACATTCTGCATTAATTTGTTCAGTTTGTTCTCATATTTTAGTAGAACTCTGCTAAAAAAAAGCCGTTTTCACATTTTCTTCCGTTTTCAACCTATTGGCCGACTGGTCCCAAAAGTTCTTTTAATACTGTTCCAACCATCTCTTCTTCTATCCCTCAGCAATAAATGCTCTTCCCATTTCTTTTAATCCTTCCTTAGTTTCTGATCATTGTTTAAAACCCTTTCCAGTCGTAATCAATGAACTTCTAGAGCAGTTGAATATGCCGAGTCTGGGTGTAAAAATTCGTGTCTTCACTGAAAATCAAAGTACACTTGAAGTGCACAATATGTCTCAAAAAACGTTCACGATATTTTCAAGTTTTACTACGTTTCTAGTGCATAATATATATGAAATTAATATGAACTACACCACGTTTTTAGTGCACAGCATATGAACTCTTTTTGAGCTGATACCCAATTCATGCACAAAAAATTCACTTAGTAGTGGTAAATATACTAAAAGTGATATGAAACCGTACTCCGGAAAATGTGAACTTCGGTAAACATGAACATAATGTGTGCAAAATACGTATGCATTAAGGGTAAGAAGCCATAAAAAGACACATTGAGCTCACAAAAAAATCACATTTTTTTCGGTAGGTTCAGATAAAGTTCCCATGCGTTGGTGAAGTTTCTTGTGCTTCTTGTGCCAGGAGGTTCTCAATGTTGTGGAAGGTTTGTAATATACGCCCATTCGAGACATCCATTCGGTCTTTTTCTTAGTGCAACAAGAAGGTAATCCTAGTTTCGCTTGTCACTTAAGTGCGAATTCAAGTCCTTCTGTATTCTGTTATAATTGTCTATGTAGGATTTTAGTTACTCTTTCGTTCCGGAAGATATTTTTATATCATCAAAAAATCTATATTCAAGTTTAGGTTCAGCAAGGTTTAATCAGTCAATACAACTTCTGCATGTATATGTTAAAACCATGCTATTTTAAATGAAACACATTAAACTAAGATTTTATAAAATGAAACAGTGATTTAACATTTCCAAACGTCGATCTTTCATTTTTAAAGTACATGTTTATAAAATAAATCAGTGATTTTTCATTTTCAAACAATACTTTATAACTTTAATTAACTTACAATGTATTATAAAAGAAAATAATGATTTTATTTTTTTCGAAGTATGATTATATATTTTCTAACTATGCTTTTGTAATCTTATTTTACTCTGAAAGAGAAATTGTTTGATGATAATTAAACTTGTAAAACATATCAGTGATTTTATATTATCAAACCGTCATCTTATAAAAGAATACATAGATTTTACGTTTTCGAACTATTCTTTTGTAATTTTATTTAACCCAGAAAATGAAACTTTCTTTCGATAATATTACTGATAAAAGTAAGCACTGATTTTTCATTAGCAAACTATAATCTTACTAAAAGAACGTTGATTTTGTAAAACGAAATAGTGATCTTATAAAGCAAACACTGATTTTACATTATCAAAGTATTATTTTATTAAAGTAAACACTGATTATACAATATCAATCTTTGATATTATAAAAGGAAAGTATGATTTTTTAAGATATTATATTTTCTCTTGATGCATAGAATAATCTAAAACTTAAAGAAGTTAGGACCTCACACTTTAAAATAATTTATTTCACTTTGTTTACGGTCTACTGAGTTATATAAATTGCCAATTAAAGAAAAAATTGTCATTTTTTAAAAAAATTATATAGTTCACTTATAAGAACCTCTTAATAGAATTACCCACCTTTTCTTTGAAGATAAAAAGCCACATAATGAAGGTAATTTTCCCTGTTGTGTTTCATCAGTTTAAAAGATGAATTAAGTTCTCATTATGATTATGCAGAAGAAGAAAGTGAATATCTTTGAACGGATAATGAAAGTGAATCTCCGCTAAGTGAAGACGCATAATGTCTTCCTAAAATTCTTTTCCATGTGTGAATAATCTAATTTATGAACAGTGTATTATTCAATCTATTCAAAAACTGTTATATAAGAAAAAATCCGATTATTATATCCTTTATGTTTTTACAATATTCATAATGTAAACTATCATGAATGTATTAATAAATCTATAACTTAAAATACAATATGAGAAGTCCCACTTGACAGGCGATTAAGCATCCTATTAACTTTTTTCACATTTACAATAGTTATCTACCTAAACAATGATTTTAATAATATTGAACGATTTAAATATTTCATGTGTATATTACTTTTACATAAGGAGGAAGTAGTGAGAAATTTACTAATTGAGAATGAAAATATAGTAAACGCTATTATTACTTGAATATTGAAACGAATTGGCTTTATGTTCTAAATAATTCAGAATAAAAACGTTTACAGGTATTTTTATTTTACATCTTTATGCTCCGGTTGAAGCATGTTCTATTTCAAACGTTATTAATATAGATCGTTCTAGAACATTCCTTAACCCTTTCAAATCTTTCCATCTTAGTTAACCTCTTTTAAAAGATAACGGTTCCTTATTTCTTCTTGTCTCTAACATTCAGAAGAAAGTTATTTTCATGTTTTAAAAGTAGATTGACCTCATTCCTACTTACTCTTTCTCGTATGTTCGTGAAATAAGGGATCATAAATTTATTACGGTATCTAAAATAGGTCATATGATGAAAGGTTAATATTCTTTTAAAATCTCTAACATGTGTTATAACCTTAATAAAAAACGATCCTGATTTTTCGAAGACCTCTATCTGTGAAATGAATAGTATATTCGGGAGTTTTGGTAAATAATATAATTCATGAACAGAGCATTTACAAAGACATTGCAAATTGGCCATGAAAAATCTTTACAATAACATGTTCAGAAAGTTATGAGAAAGGTCCTCACCGAGAGAAACACCAATGTGTAATTCGATCTGTATTAGAGGAAAATAAATTAAGAAAAGAACATGGAAAGTGTTAACAAATATTATTAGCCTTTTAGAGATTTATAATGCTTATGTAATAAAACATGAATATTTTGATAATATTCACATTCTTAATATTATTTACGCAGCCTCTCTATTCTAAAATTAGAGAATTTAAGGGAAATTCTAATAGAGAAAGATATAAATGCTGAGCGGAATAGTGAGGGAACCATGCGAAAGAACGAAAATTCTATTTTATGTAAGTACTATGTATCTTCTTCAAATTAAAAGAAGAAATATATTATGAATGTTTTCACCATTTAAATGATTGTATAATGGCGATAAAAAATCATACATGTATATTACTTACAGTAAAATACAAAATATCGTTTACATAATATTTACTTTTCTTCATTAGAACATTTCTTATTTTTCATAAATGATTATACGCACACTAAAATCGTTTAGAATCTTAAATTATAGTGTTATATTTATTTAAATTGTATTGTATTTTATAACTTTTTATTTTTACTAACAATTGTATACTGTTTTTATTATATTAGTTAAAATATCGAATAAGTTTTAGTACCATTTTCTTAACATTTTTCCATTCATATCTAATTAAACAAATTAATACTAAATCACATTTGTTCGTTGAAGCGAATGTTTTTTCTTAAACGTCATAGAAGAAGATTAAAAATAAAAATCATCATTTCTTTAAAGTTTTCTAAATATGTGCACCATAAGTAAAATTATTTTCCAGATAATGTGATCTATTATGTACTATTTAAAGAAATCCATATTCATACATTTTCATGTGCCTTTTACAAAGGACTAGGTTATCATTTAATGTGTGGTGTTATCAACTAGTATTAGTGAAAGAGTAGAATAAAACTATGAATTTAAGAAAACATTATAGTTAATCATAAAGCATGGCTTACCTTAAGTGAAATCTAAACGAACAAATATTATCAGCGACGAGTGTGAATAAACGGTTGTGGGGAGACGGGCAGCAAGGGTATGCGAAAGAACGCGGGCCACGGGTGCGCGACAACGGGTACGCAAACGGACGCAGCCCGTGATGGTGCAGAGGGGTCGAATGAATACCACAGAACGGTTGCACGGCGGCGGTGGTGGCGGCGAGGAAGGTGTGGAGAAAAACGCTACTAAGCTAATCTCACTCTGTATGAAGAACAAAAATATTATTCATTTTAAGAATTTCTAATTTTTACTTTCCTTCTGCCTTTCTCTTAAGATTTCCTTAGAAGCTTTAAAATATTACCTCCTCTGAAGAAAATGAATATTTCATTACCTGATTTTCATCTTTCATTTTCCTGCGCCAATGGTAACTCTGCCGTAGAGTACTCTGTATTTACCTCTATACGCATATTTCCATTTCCTAGTACATTTTATATGCTCGAATCTTAAAGTTTCATTGTAGAATAGTCTGTATTTAGCCTATATTCTTCTTATCACTTTCAGAAATTTCTGCTAAACAAGATCAGCCTACTTTTTAAATGAAAATGTGAGAGAAGTATGTTTTATGTGTGAAACAAGAAAAGATAAGAGAAAAACAATTTTATAAACTTTTTATTCCCCTAAGCATTAAAGGTGGGGAACACAGACAAAATTCGAAGAATCATGGGAAGATGTGCGAGAATTTTTTGTTTCGCAACTTTGGCGCTCGTTGCATTAATAAGCTAACTTTCATATATTATTATTAATTTTGTACTTAAAATTACAGGATTAAAGTATGTTCCTCCTTGAGCTTGGAAATATGAGAGATAAAAATAAGAATAAAAATTCGTTATATGGCAAAGGAGGTCATAATTGATTAAAAGATAAGAGAGAGAAGAAAAGAATGTTCCCATGAGCATGAAAAATCCGAAAATTAAAAATTGAATATATTTGAAAATATTTGAAAAGTTTCTGTAACTAGAAAAGAAGGTAGAACTACTTTAAGAATGCTCCGCCGGAGGCATGAAAATGCAAGAGGGAAAAAAGAACGAATATTTTATAATCCTCTATATAAATAATGTTTGAGAAGTTTC